>BQNB010003217.1:0-114929 GCA_026074375.1 Tanacetum coccineum
TTCCGCCTTTGTTATTAATTTATCCTAGATAAGGTCAAAACAACCTGAGCTTAAACGATTCTCAACAACTTTGGTATCATTAGCTGAGGACTTTACAAAGACTAAGTCTGTTTGCCCAGAACTGGAGGGTTCTTTAGTGAGTTAATCTATTCCTAAGATTCTTTTCTTTTGATTGCGAATTTGTTCACTGATATACTAATTTACCTTGCTTGAACTGTTAAGCTATGTTTCAGTGATTGCTGTTAGCTCTTTTATTTCTTTTCTCAGATTTTGATTCTCTTTGAGAATTTTAGTGTTTACATATTGCATTGTAAGAAAATTAAGCTTTGCTTGTTTCAGTACTAATTATTGCTCTTTGCATGTGTTCACTTCTTGAACAAGATCTCTATGTTTTAACACAAGATTATTTCTTTATTCTTTAACATAATTAAGATCAATACACAAATAATCAATAAAAAAATTTCTTTCATCATTATTTTCCATTTCAAGAAGAGTGTGTACCTTTCTCAATGAGATCTTTAGCTATTCACCATTCCTGGCACTTTCTTTGCCAACAACAACATTTTCATCATCAGCAAGTGCCATGAGTACCTTCATTTCAACCATTTCATTGTCATCAGATGACACATTTTCTTTATCCCATTCATATGCTTCAGCAACAAGACCTTTGTTCTTGACCATTGATGATTTGGAAGTTGAAGCACCAGAACTGAGGAGAGCCAGCTTAGCCTTTACTTTGTTGTATTTGGCTTCAAAGTCTTTGGTGGGCCTCAGTTTAAGTTTTTGTTGAGAGGAACTATAGAATTTTGGTTGAGTTTTGTTTTGAGAGGACAATGAGTATGATGGAACTGGAGTCTTTGAGAATCAATCTCTTGCAAAGTGACCTTTCCTCCCACATTTGTGGCATTGAGCTTCATCAGTTGCCTTTGCATAGAACCTTTAGGACCCCCTTCTGAAGAACCTTTTGGATTTTGCCAAAAGAGCTCTTTCATGAAATTCCTCTTCAAGGTCATTCATGTACGCTTATCTGCTTCTTGTATCCTATTCATCATTTGGGCTATCTTAAAAGTCCTGGACAATAGAGGTTGATATGAAATCAGTTGACAGGGGTGTTGCAGTGGATAAAGATTTTTTCTTTTCAGTCTCATAAATATTGTCTATGAGATTTTCTTCATATTTAAGTTTGCCAAATAGAGAAGCAAGCTCAGAATCTTTAACATGGTTAGTGTTTCTGAGATCTTGGCAAAAACTTAGACACTTCTTTAGTAACCTATTGATGAACCCAGTATTTATCTCAAGCTTTGAAAGTTTGACACCATCATTGACTAGTTCATTCATTAAAGCTTTGTATCTGGTGAAAGTTTGTGTTAGAGTTTCACCTTCTTTGAATTTGAAGGTATTATAACACAACTTTAGGTCCATGACCCTACTCTCTTTTACACCAGAAGGGCCCTCATGATATAGTATCAGGTCTTCCCATGTAGCTTTTGCTGTTTCACAATTAATAATAGAATTCATTTGGTCATATGGTAGAACAGACATGATGAGACTTTTAAGACGCTGATCTTAGTTAGCAGCTTTTCTTTCATCAACGTTCCATTGAGACTCTGGTTTTCTATTACTAGCAGCCATTGGAACATAAGGACCATCTTGAATAATGCTTTTGAAAAGGGGTTCAATACCAATGACGTGGCACATAAACTTTTTCTTCTAATTGGTGAAATTTTCTACCTCATGCATAGGAGCATCATTTAACTAGCCACCCCTATATTCTAGAGTTTGTGGTACTTCTGCTGTTATTTTTATGGATCTTGATTTTAAAAATCTTTTGAGTAGTTATATAAAAACTTTAAAAAAAGTTTTACAAATCAAACTGCTCTGATACCACTTGTTGGTCCCCTTGAATATGATATAAGGTTTATCAAGTTAAACTAATCACATTCTATGACAACAAAGTGTTGTTTTAAGCATATATATATATATATATATATATGAACAATATTATGAACAGGTTTAAAACACATAGAAGTAACTTTTCAACGTATAAGTTCTTGTTAGAATCAAATAAAGAATCTATGACACACTTTGCTTGCGGAATAGCAAAGTGCTTGAATGACAATTTGGGTGATCTCCTCTAACTTAAACTCAAACCTAAGTTACAAGTTTAAGTACAAACTATTTAACCAACACTTGAGCTTCAGCTCCAGTGGTTCTTTTAATTTGTTTTGAAAGTAAAGGCTCTTCAATGTGTTTCACATTAATTGGAAGAGATGGCATTTACTCCTTACATTGCATTCCTTTTATAGGCAAGTAAATTAGGGTTTACAAGGTGTTACCTAGGTACAGTCCTTTAGGAAAAGTAGTTGTACTTCTATACTAACTTTAGAAGTATTCATTCCTAATAAGATTTGCTTTATTCCTTTTGACATAAAGTAATATTTTTTCCCGCCTTATAAACCTTCTAGAAGAGAAACATTTCGTTTCAGCTTCTAAGAGGAGATTGACATTGTTCAGCTTGGAATTGTCAACTAAGCTGAACTGAAGCTCTTGCTAAGGCCTTCTTCTGTTTTTGAACCACTACATAAACTGAAGTGAAGATACTGCTTGATCTTCTAAGTACCTGAAGAACTAAAGCTGAACTTGTCTTCACTAACTACACAGAATGGTTTTGAAAATATCCTTACTATAAATATATATATATATATATAAATATATAAATTTATATATATAAAAATATAATATAATAATATAATATATATATAATAATATTGAAATTATAATAAATACATATACTAGAATATATATGTTAAATAATAATAATAAGATTTTCCCAAAATATCTATTACTCAAAATGAGAGTAAAGTATTCGTAAGTTTTTATAGAAGATTACTTTTATCCAAAGTAAAATCCAAAACCTTCCCGGGTCGTTTCTCGACGAGGCGTGAATTGAGAATCGAGGTTAAGTTCGTGATCGGGTGTTTGAATAATCAAGATTTTTGATTTAAATTCTATTTCTACTAATAATATGCAAAAACAAACAAACGCAAGTAAACAATTATAGCAATTAGCGATCGAACCTAAAAATGTTAACGGGAATTAAAAACGCGACTCTAAAACCTAAATTATCAAATTTAAACCCTACAAAAGCAAATTTAAATTTTTAAAGGTCCTAATTCATAAAAGAAAATTTTAAAAAAAGAATTATATTTTTTTGACTTTTATTTTATTTATTATGAATTAAAAACAAATTTAGACTAAATAAAATACTAAAAATAGTAAACGACTTAATAAAAATCAAGGAAAATTACTGAAAATACTTTATGCTATAAAGAATCAAAGAAAAATAAGAACCGGGAAAATTGCTAAACGAATAAGCAGTAACTAAGCAATTAAGCTCAGATAAGAAAAAACTGAAAAATGTGTATAAGAGATAAATGTTGCAAAAGTCTTATGAAAAAGACCCAAGAGCGAGTTGGCAGTGGATGTGTGTGTTAAAGTGTTGGTGTTATGAAGGAGAGGTCACAGGTTCGAAACCTGTGGCCTTTCTTTTTGAATTTTTTTTTATTTTTTTATTTTCTTTTTGAAAAATCTAAAACATAAGCCAAAACCAGCAATTTTAATGAATGGACTTTTTATTGAAGCTTAATATTAAGCTAGAAAAAGCAACAAATAAGCAACATAATGGTTTTCTCAACTCTTAGAAAATAAGCTAATACTAAATGGACTTTTTGACTCAATAAGCTACTAAGAAAGGCAAATAAGCTAAAACATCCTTACCTCTAGATCTAATAAGCACAAGGACTAGAAATTAGTAAAGAAAATAAGCTGAAAAACTCTAAAAAATACTTTAAGACAGCATACATAAAGAAGACAAGACTCTAAGGACTTAAGACCAATTTTTAAGCTAGATTTAAAACAAATTAAGTACTAGAAATAAGCTACAAGCTCAAAACAGATTAAGAATGTTAACCAAAGAACAAGTTTAAGCTAAGATTAAGCAAAAAGAAAAAGAAAATAAGCTAGAAAAAGGCTTAAAAAGATGACAGACTAAGCTAGTTTGTTTTTGGCTTTTTGGATTAAAATGACAGAATTACAGCTTAATTTTTAGACTCAATAAGAAAAGTATTAGACTAAAAACTTAAGACAACTTACTACCTTGACTCAATAAGCAAAAATAAACTAGAATAATCAATTAAGACCTACAAATAAGCTAGAAATCTAATTTGAAAGTGACTGTACATTAATTCATAAGCACTATTAATACCTAACTGATTTTTGGACTAAAAGATTTAAAAGGTTTTTCTAAGCACAAAAGACTCAAAACAGTTGCTAATTGATGCACTAAAAACTTATTCAGCTCACAAATACCATACCTCAAATAGGATTATAAGTAATCTTAACAAATAAGCTGTTCTGAAATCCTTTGGTCTAACAAACTTAAGGTTTTGATAAAATAATCTTCAAAATATAGTTCTACCTAATCTAAGCTTATTAAAACTTGAATGTAGACTAAATTAAACCTAATTAAAACTGATTTTGAAAACTAAAAGCAGCCTAACTTGATTTTGCTAAGCTAAAATGCTTAATCCAAACACTCCTTTAAAATCTAAAATTCCATTTTAAGCTTGAATAAACCTAAATAAGCCCTGGATTTTGGAAAACAAATAAAGCACTAAGCAAATAAAAGACTAATAAGCAAATTATAAGGAACCTAAGCATTAACTTATAAACTATACTATATAAGCTACTTTGACTATTTTTTTGATAGTTTTCATGAAACCTCAAATCAAACTATATTAAAACAATAAACAAGATGCAATAAGCTAACAACAGACTAAATAAGCATAAATAGCAAAGCATAAGCAGAATTGAGCAGTTTAATAAGCTGATATTGAAATTAAACTAGAATAAAGTAAAAGAGAAAGTACCTCAGTCCCAGCTTAACAAGGACTTAAATGCTCAAAGGAGCTTATTCAACAAGCTCTAGCTTGTTGTAAACAAGCTAGTAACAGTCCAATAAGCCCATTCCTTTTTGGCTTATCATCCATTATTTAAGCATTCCACAATAGCATAGGTGTATAAAGTACTTCTTAATGAAAGAATATTAAACAAGCTTCAAGAGAACTAAACTGATTAAGATGTAGCTTAATGAGTACAAAGAGCTTATGTAATTTCTGAAATCTTGATTTAAGCTTAATTTGCATAAAAGTAAATGACAGAATTATAAAAAACAATATTTAAAGCAAACTTGAAATTTTATTAAAACTTAAAAGAGTACAATACTGGAAAGGAAAGTTACATTAATTAAAAATAAGCTGGTAAATATAAGCTAAATTATACTACTCCTAAGCTAATCCTCCTCCTAGATGATTTTACAGCTTGATTTCTAGCCCTATTTATATAAAACAAATGAAGAGGAGCTTCTTGATCTTGTGTTTGTTATGTGAGGAGGAAGAGAAGCTCTCATCATAGCCATCCATCTAAATTTGTACTTCTTTATCTTGATCATAGCCTTTGATTAATTTTGTCTAACAAGCTTTCATGGGATTGCCAAGGTGGAGTTGTCCTCTTCTGAGGTGGGGTTTTGAGTAGGGGAAGTGTGGGTTTAAGGGAGTGTGATGTTGTTTTGTCATTTGGTTGCAGGGAAGATTGATAAAGACGGGTGAATAGTGGTGTTTGGCAGGAAAGGTATATTTGGGTACAAGGTTAACGGGAGTGAGGGGTTAGGGACTAACGGTGTAAAGATTAGGACTAAGGGTGAAATGATTTAGTGACTAGAGGTGTAATAGTTTAGGGACTATCTTTGTTAGTCCCCAAGGACTAACAATGTAAAAGGCTTAATGGTTTATGGTTAAGTGGTTATAGGCTAGTGGGCTTATGAACTTCGGCTGGTTTAAGTGGTTTTGAACTTTGGGCTTTTTAAACTATAAGGCTTATAGATAAGGCTTTTATGGGTTGACCCGACCTATTAATCTTAGGTGCGGGTTGGTCCTATTTAAGATGCACACGTCTTTGGCTTCGATCTTTCACTTTGACTTTGACTTTTCACGCTCTTTCCAATCACGTGCTCGGTTTTGTCGGTTTTGGCTTTGTTTTTGTTCTTTAGTGAATATCCGATACCTGCACAGTATACCAAGCAAAACAAACATATATTTGGCATTTTATGTTTGTTTTTGGTCATTTAGGCTCATTTTTATAGGTAAAAGGTATGTGTAATTAAGCACATACCAGTAGTATGAAGACTATTACAAGGCCCCTAAGAGTATATTAAATGCATTTAAAATATATTAAGAGTGGATCAACCATATAAAGGGCAAGGTAGTATGAAGACTGTTACCCTATGGTATCCTTTCTACACAATCATGTTTTCCTAGACATATCAACAGCGATACACACAAAAGCTGTTTTCTAAGACCTAACATGCATATTCATCACAAGAAGCAACACCACTAAGATCTACATCCTAGGTTTCTACAATCATAAATAAACACAATAGAAGGTTTAGCCAAGCATGTTAAAGATAAAGCAAGAATAGATAAGAATCACACAACAAGACATATTGAATGATTAAGATAGTCTTACTTGATTAAAACATGAATTGAAGGAAGTACAATAGGGTTTTGAGGCCCTAAAATCATCCATAATAGCTGCTAAATGAACTAGGGTTCATCCCTTTCTTTTACTATAAAGTTACACACTTAAACCCTAAAACGGATTTGTATATATAGGAAAATCGCTACGACGGCGACGCGTTTTAATCATGACGCCGACGTGAAAGAGAATATTCTAGATAACGGGCTGGGCCGTGCATTCTGAAGCCATCTTGAGATCTTGTGACGCCGTCTTGGTATGAAATGGACGGCGTCACGTGTATTTTGTGACGCCGTCTCCAGCCTCTGAGTAGACTTGAGAGATGTTGGTGTAGGTCCATAGTCTTGTCTGTTTCTTCTCCAAATGAGCCCAAGTCACGTGTATTTCCTTCGAATGCCTTCCAAATGCTAAATACCTGAAAAGGAACGATTAAGTACCTATTTTGGGCATAAATGCACGATTTAGGAGGTTAAATGACCCCGAAAAAGTGTATAAAATGATACCTCATCAAATACCCCTACACTTAGGATTTGCTTGTCCTCAAGTAAATGGGCTTTTCTACCTAAACAATAGCAATATGAGGGTCATTTAACCTACTCTTTAAAAGTATTTTACAACAACAAATTCTAGACTTGTAGTTAAAAGGGCACGTAAAGATATGATACGGAGGCGACCTCGGACGATAAGGTGGGGATTCTCGGCGGGGGGGGGGGGGGGGGGTCTTTCCACGGGTCGGGGGGGGGGGGGGGGGGGGGGGGGGGGGGCTGTAAATAAAATTAAACATATGGGGGGAACGGAAAATCAACACTCATTATACCAATCATAGCCATAAAATTACCATAAGGCTTGATAAAGGATCAAACCTCCACCACTTTTTGAGTAGAAATTCTTGAGAGATGTTGGTGTAGGTCCGTAGTCTTGTCCGTTTCTTCTCCAAATGAGCCCAAGTCACGTGTATTTCCTCCAAATGCCTTCCAAATGCTAAATATCTAAAAAGGAACGATTAAGTAACTATTTTGGGCATAAATGCACGATTTAAGGGGTTAAACGATCCCGAAAAAGTGTAAAAAAAGACACATCATGAAATACCCCTACACTTGTGATTTGCTTGTCCTCAAGCAAATAGGCTTTTCTACCTAGACATTAACAATATGAGGGTTATTTTTACCTACTCTTTAAAAGTATTTTACAACACAACCTTCTTGACCTTGTAATTAAAAGCACGGAAAGTATATACTAGCATCTCACATAAATGTTTGGGATTCTCTCTTTCACTCGGTTGTATAATAAATTATAACATAATAGGGGAAACGGGAAATCAACACTTATTACCTGTCATAACATATAAATAACCATAGGCTTGGTAAATGATCAAACCTCCACTGTTGGGTGCAAGCATTATTCATTACTATCCAAGAGGTCTTTTAAAGGGTTGTGGGGTGTAGGTGTAAGATAACATATATTGGAAACAGAAACGGATGGGATACATTTCGGTGGCTTTGGGTGAATTTGGAGTGGAAGGTTTAGCTAATTATTTACACGAATACATGCTAGTTTGGTTGCTAAGCCAAGACTCGGACAACTCTACACAACTCTACATCAATCTCTTTCTTTTTCTTTTCTATTTTTTTGAATAACATAATACATCACAACATAGGGTTTATAACACGTACCCCTACACTTGAGCTTTTACATGCTTGATATTTACAATCTAACTAATTACCCGATTTGAGGTGGATCAAAATAACATGGAGATCGTCTAACAAACGTATGGGGGTATTGACTTAACTTTTATTCCCTATTCTTCCGCGAAATAAATACTACCATGAATCCTAATCGTCCTAAAATTGTATTTACAAGGATAAGGACTTAGCAATCGTGTACTTCAATAATTAACTTGGGTTAAACACAATAATGTACTAAAAGCGAGTACATACAAGGTAGGCTAAGGCGATTTGAGTGTAACGATTGGTTTAAGGGTTAATAATGCTCTTCATTAATAATCTAGAATCCACCAGAAAATTACGAGAATCATGAAAAATGATAGGCTCGGAGGGTTGTACTAGGGGTATCCTGCACTAAAAATGAGTGTATGGCAAGGGTGTGAAATAGTTACATGATCGGTGTGACCATCATAACAATTACAGGTTTAAAACATGGGTTAATCCTAATGCCTCTTATCAAGCAAATCCTAATACTTACTATACGGTCTCAGGATGCATCACAAAAACATGTTCTAGAATTTAATATACTACTGGTACACTCTCATAATCCTAAAGTCAATACCAATGTTCCAGAAAAGGTGACAAAACCACGCATACATATCTGTAACGACGGAATAGACACACATGATTGCTCACTCCTAAACTCGAACAAGCTAAAGGTATAATATCTAAGGGCGAACCTCACATTTTGGGGGTGGAATTTGAGGGTTTTGTGCTAGTAATATAAATTCCTATCCATGAGACGCTATTAATACTTGGTTTTCGTCGGTATGTGTCATAAATTTTTTTAAATTTGGGTCAAAATTACCTTTTTATGCTATGTTTTGATATATTACCCATTGTTTTAAGGACAAAGCAAATGGCAAATGAAAGAATAGTTTCTAAGGCTTATTTCCCCCTACACTTAAGTTGAATATTGTCCCTAATGTTCTATAGAAGTACCCATAAAAACGAATAAAGGGAAAAGAAAACAAGTAAAATAAACTAGTACTCCATTGGTTTGCTTAATAATGGAGAAGAAACATGCGATAACTGGTTAAATCGTACTCCAAGAATCATTCAATGAAACATCCTAAGAACTTCCAAGCTTCTTCTCATCAAATATAACCTGTAATCAAAGACAAAAACAACTATACCAAGCATAAAATGTGCGATATACAAATATACAATATGAATTTATGGTTTGACTTGGTAAAGCAGTAAAGATAGGATGAGAGAATTGTCAAACTCATTGGTTTTGCATGTTTATAACAGAAGAGTACATATTTTAAATATTATGCAAGTTTTATTTTCAAAAACAATTAAAAACTTTAAGTTTTCTGGACCTGGGCGTTTGACGCCATCAGGAAAATCCTGACCCCGTCACAGGTGTCGTGGTGAATGCGTCGCGTGTAAATCGTGACGCCGTCTCCACGTTCTGTGAAAATGAAATTTTTGTTTTTGATGAAAAATTTCCTGCACTTGATTCCATAAGTTAATTCCTGTACAAATAGCTGCATAAAACCTGATGTTTGACAATTTACTCATATGACTCGAAACTGATGCGAATTAATCTAAACAAATTATTTAACATGCTTGAACTAGGTTCAAAAACCGGATAGATTCCCCTACACTTATTATTTGCAAAATACCTTTGATTGAAATCAAGACGAGGTTAAAAACAAAACAAAGCATGATTACAAGATGGAGTTCGAACATGATAGAATAAAATGAAAAGAATAAAACACATGACACTCCTAATGTGCAGGAAAAATAAATATTGGGTTGCCTCCCAAGAAGCGCTTTTCTTTATTTTACAAGTCTTGTAGCTAGACTCGAAGTCCTTTTACTCCTTAAGCTTGATGATACTTATGTGGTTAGTTTTGAGTTTTTCAATTGTTTTCCTATCTCTTTTATAAGTACGTCCAAGGTTCATGCAAGCTTTGTAATACCCCTTTCTCTTTTCAAGGACATGCTTAAACCTCTTCTTTCTAACCTTCAAGTTTTCCATAAAGAATGCCTTAAACTTATCCTTAATAAAAGAAGATACTAGGTCTAATTCTTTTGTTCTTTGAGGCATTCTAAACACGACCTCGTCGTCCCTTTGGGCAAACCTAATTAATCCTAAAGATTCATCATAAGTGAGTTTAGATGTATGCGTAAAAGGTTGTCCCAAGACTACTTCACTTAACCCACTATCAATGATGCTGCCCAAATCTTCTAAAATCATAAAGTTCACAACATAAATGAAGCACCCGATAAATATATGCATATTTTTAGGTCTTCCAACGAAGTTGCAAAAATTATATGGTTGGTGTGAAAACTAAAGAATCGTTTAAACTAAGATTGTTTAGATCTTATATCTAGGATAAACAATAACAATGATAGCAATTATGCAGCAAAATATAATGAAGACAATTGTTATTGAACAAGGTTTTATTACCATATGTTTCCACCAAGCCCTAATTCTATATGATCAGTATAGAACGGTTACTACCTGTAACAGGGATCAAAGATCCTTGAGGCTACATACACCAACTAGACGTCTACATTGATCCAGTGTACACATACACACGTTTTTCTGGATGCTAAACTACACGACCTAATGTCTCTTTATATAGTAGAGATCATCTAGGTTTACAAAGGATAAGAACAAACATAATTAGGAAACAAATAATATCTTCCTAACTTTTAATCTTTATCTTTTTTCTTCTTGAGCATATCTTTTAGTATCTTCTGATATCTTCCATCTTTTGTAGAATATACTCCACCAGCATGAAGAATCTATTATTGTCGATTTAGGTCCTTTTCCTTTAAGTCCTTCTTGTTTCCATCTTCATCAAAACCTTTTGTAAGAAGATCTGCAACATTTAAATCAGTATGAATTTTAACCATTTGTATTAATTTTTTAGTGTTGCAATCTCTTATAAAATGATGCCTAATCTCTATATATGTTTTGTTTTAGAATGTTGAACAGGATTTTCAATAATGCAGATAATACTGTTATTGTCAATATTAATGACAGTGTTCATGAAATTGTACCCATAATCCAGCAATTGGTTTTGAATCCAACGTACTTGTCCACAGCAACTTGCAGCAGCCACATATTCAGCTTCAGTTGTAGAAGTTGCAACCACAGTTTGCTTTTTACACTGCCAAGATATCAACCTGTTTCCCAAAAACTGACAACCTCCAGTTGTAGACTTCCTATCAAGAGTTGCTCCAGCATAGTCACTATCAGTATAAGCAACCAGTTCAAATAGTTATTTCCATCTTTTCCCTTAAGTTCTTTTCTAAACATAAACGTAATCTTCTAAATAAATACATTATGTATATCTTGTACATAAATATCTCAACACGTAAATCTAAAGCCGTTTTAAATAATTATGCTCAAAGATAAACGTTAGTCGATAAGATTTAGGAATTTGGATCTCATAATAATGTCAAAGGATTGAAGCTCGAGTGTAACGAAGTACAGAAACCACGAGCACACGAGCTTTATAAGTCCGAGGCAATCCTGGACTAACAACACAAACCACAAAACAAGAGAAAGAAGAGGTAACCTCCTCACATCACACAATTCATAGGGGGGGGGGGGGGGGGGGGGGGGGGGGTGAAATGGCAGGTGTGGGGGTGGGGGGTGGGGATGTTAACTACTATTATAATATATTAGGAAAGCATGTGTTTGCCCACCCACAAACGCTTTGTTTATTAAATATTCCACTAAGCTTGACTCGATCCCCCATACTTGAGTTGGTCAAGGAGGATAGAAATGGAAAAACAGAACATCCAAGATAGGAATGTCCCCTCCAGAAATCATCATCGGGCTTTAGAAATAATCAGAAATGATATTGAAGGATTAAGCCTCGATGAGATACGAGGAGAGAGATTTTTCCTCCATTTGAAGAAAGACTATAGATTGATAACTTTTTCCTCCTTTTCGGAGTGCAAAATGGAGCATAATTGTCAAACACTGGATAAAGAAGATCACCGATGCATGAGAATAGAACGTTCATTCGGTGATAGAAATCTCTGGATTGACTTCAATGAATATCCCTGGTATCGAAAATCATGTTTCATTATCGATAAGGAAAAGAAACTACAAAGATCGATCCGAATGAATCATCAAAGGAGCGAATTCCGAATCCAGATATAAGGTTGGGATGGGTGGGTGAAACATAGGCACATAAACGTAAAGGTTCATCTTGATTGGATTATCAAAAAATCACTCACACATTCTATAGTGATATTTTCTAAATCAGGCTCATTATCATAATAGAATGCTTTATAATCTGGAAGAGATAAATCAGAATGAGAAGTGGGATTGCCACTACTTTTCTCTTCCATATCAAAGCAAAAAATCTCGGATTCGGGTAAAGAATTATCAAAAGTGTCGGTCTCCTCCAAGAAAGAGTTAGAAAATGAGGAGGGGGACTTGAGTACAAAATTAGTAGATGGAGTGGGATTGTCCTTTAATGCTTTGATCTTAGCAATAAGAAGATTGATATTTAGTATTTTCTCACAAAGAATATCGTCTTTGATTGTTAGAAGAATATCAGTATCAATCTCTCCATCTTCTGTGTCAAAATCCTTGACCTCCTCTAAGCTGACGAGCTCAGAATCGGTAGGTGATGCAATCAAAAAATAAAACCATAAATCGTATGTCCTCACTGTAAAGAGGATCGTCATCACTCGAAGCATAATCCTTCATTGGATCGAAGAAAATCTCAGGAATGAACTTTTAAAGCGACAAGAGGGAGAGAATTTTATCACAAAAGGCACGATCATTCACATACAGTCAAAAAATACCCTTGGACTCACTTGGGATCAGGACAAGGTCCTCAACACTAGACTCTTTCTTTTCAGGAATAGTGCTAAGATGCTAGTCCCCCATACTTAGAGAGTTATCAGGTTCCACAGTCGGTAAGACGGGTGTGATTGCAATAGTATACTCCTCGTCATCATCTTCATCATCATTGTCGTAGAAGGCAGGACAATTCCAGTTCGGAGTATTAATATAATCTGCCAGCTCCTCACTTATAATTTGCAAATCTTTAAGAAGTTTACGAAGCAATTCTTGTATATCCTTTTGTTGATGTTGCTTTTCTTTAAAAGCATCCTTAATTTCAAAATTTCTCCCAAGCTAGCAATAAAACCTTTGCCGTTTCTTTAAAAGATATACGATTAAACTTCTTTAAAAAGGTTTGTATAGATTTCATTAGGTTTTCTCTGGTTTGCAAAATCTCCACACTCGTTTCTTGAGGAGGTTGATGAATGACGGTATACTACGGGGGTTGATATTGGTCAAAACCGGAAGAATTAGAATTATAGCAAAGATTAGGTTCATAGAAATTTTGGTTCAACGGTTGACACTGAAAAGTCTCATGAGGACCCCCGCATTTTTCATAACAAAGATATTGTTGTGGGTAACTTTGAAAACTTTGTGGGAAATCATTATCAAAGTCTTGATTGTAACACGGTTCCAGATTATAGATAAACGGAACTTGAGGTGGACAATCGTAACCATAATGAGCATTGTTTCCACAAAACTCACAAGAATAAGTCTGGGGTTGTGGAGGTGGGTTGAAAATATTTGGAGAATCAATGAAAGAATTTGGATTTGAATCATTAACGAATGATTTTTCAACTTCATAACAGCATAAAGCACAAACTTCATCCGTATAATTTCTTCTACACCACTCACAAGTACATTGTCGACAATATAGACCACCAAACAGACCTCCACACTTGGAACAATTACGTGGGGGTTGTTGAGATGAGTCGGAGGTTTCATCATAATAAATCGGATTAGGATCACGAACAAAATTATCTACGGAACTCACATTTGAACAACAATGTTCTCTATTATACAAAGCTCCACAAGACGAACATTCTTTAAACCCATACATGATGATAGAATTAAAGAGGGATAAAGAGAAGAATTAAACAAAATGGGGTTAAAAAAGAATATTTTTTTGGATTTTTACGTATTTTAAACAAGAGAAAATATTTTTAAGACCGATAAATCAAAGGTGCACGGTAGCTCTCTAGAAAACGCACAAAGTAGCGGAGGAGCAGGAAAGCGCGAAGCTATTAAAAACCTTCTCCTTTCAGGTCGAAGTTCGTCGGATCAACCCTCCTTATACCTCTCTTATAGTTTGTAATCTAAATGTGAGCCGATTTCACAAGTGACACAACGGTTGTTTTTCAATTTTTTGGTATTTTTGATTACTTGAAAATATTCACAAATGAAAACGATAACTTTACGGGGAAGGGTCTTCAAACACTAATCTTCAAACGTAAACACGAGAATCGCACACACCTCCCCGACAGCGGCGCCAAAAATTGTTTCTGAAAATTCCTTACTATATATATAATCTATGTAAATATATAATAAGTATTCTCAAAATATCAATTAATAAGAGAGAGTAAGTATTCCAAGAGGGTTCTAGAAGATTACTTTTATCCAAAGTAAAATCCAAAACCTTTCCGGGTCGTTTCCCGACGAGGCATGAATTGAGAATCGTGATTAAGTTCGTGATCGCGTGATTGAATGATTCAATGATTTTTTTTGATTCTATTTCTACAATTAACATGCAAAAACAAGTAAAGACAAGCTAAAAACGAAAGCAATTAAAGTTAAAACACGAAAAACGATAACGGGATCAAAAACCCGATCCTTAAAAACCTAAATTCCACAATTTTAACCCTACAAACGCAAATTTAATTTCTATAAATCCTAAATGTCTAAAAATAATTTTCAGAAAAAGAATTATATTTTTTTGATTTTTATTTTATTTAATATGAATTAAAAACGGATTTAATCTAAATAAATCATTAAAAATAGTAAACTAATTTTATAAAAATCTAAAAAATTCATGAAAAGTACTTTGAACTAATTAAAATCTAAGAAAAATAAAAGATTTAGAAAAACAGTTGAAATAAGCAGGTAAATAAGCATAAATAAGCTGATAAGCAAAACTGGAAAACATGCATAAGTAATAAATGTTGCAAAAGTCTTATGAAAAAGACCCAAGGGCGAGTTGGCAGTGGAGGTGCGTGTTAAAGTGTTGGTGTTATGAAGGAGAGGTCACAAGTTCGAAACCTGTGGCCTTTCTTTTTGGAATTTTTTTTATTTTTGATTTTCTTTTTGAAAAAGATAAAACATAAGCCAAAACCAGCAACTTTAATGAATGGACTTTTTATTGAAGCTTAATATTAAGCTAGAAAAAGCAACAAATAAGCAACAGAATGGTTTTCTCAACTCTTAGAAAATAAGCTAAAACTAAATGGACTTTTTGACTCAATAAGCTACTAAGAAAGGCAAATAAGCTAAAACATCCTTACCCCTAGACCTAATAAGCACAAGGACTAGAAATTAGTAAAGAAAATAAGCTGAAAAACTCTAAAAAAACTTTAAGACAACAGACATAAAGAAGACCAGACTCTAAGGACTTAAGACCACTTTTTAAGCTAGATTTAAAACAAATTAAGTACTAGAAATAAGCTACAAGCTCAAAACAGATTAAGAATGTTAACCAAAGAACAAGTTTAAGCTAAGATTAAGCAAAAAGAAAAAGAAAATAAGCTAGAAAAAGGCTTAAAAAGATGACAGACTAAGCTAGTTTGTTTTTGGCTTTTTGGATTAAAATGACAGAATTGCAGCTTAATTTTTAGACTCAATAAGCAAAGTAATAGACTAAAAACTTAAGACAACTTACTACCTTGACTCAATAAGCAAAAATAAACTAGACTTAATCAATTAAGACCTACAAATAAGCTAGAAATCTAATTTGAAAGTGACTGTACATTAATGCATAAGCACTATCAATACCTAACTGATTTTTGGACTAAAAGATTTAAAAGGTTTTTCTAAGCACAAAAGACTCAAAACAGATGCTAATTGATGCACTAAAAACTTATTCAGCTCACAAATACCATACCTCAAATAGGATTATAAGTAATCTTAACAAATAAGCTGTTTTGAAATCCTTTGGTCTAACAGACTTAAGGTTTTGATAAAATAATCTTCAAAACATAATTCTACCTAATCTAAGCTTATTAAAACTTGTATTTAGACTAAATTAAAGCTAATTAAAACTGATTTTGAAAACTAAAAGCAGCCTAACTTGATTTTGCTAAGCTAAAATGCTTAATCCAAACACTCCTTTAAAATCTAAAATTCCATTTTAAGCTTGAATAAACCTAAATAAGCCCTGGATTTTGGAAAACAAATAAAGCACTAAGCAAATAAAAGACTAATAAGCAAATTCTAAGGAACCTAAGCACTAACTTATAAGCTATACTATATAAGCTACTTTGACTATTTTTTTGGACAGTTTTCATGAAACCTTAACAAACTATCTTAAAATAATAAACTAGATCAATAAGCAAACAAACAGACTAAAAAAGCATAAATAAGCAAAGCATAATCAGAATTAAGCAGTTTAATAAGCTGATAATGAAATTAAACTAGAAAAAAGTAAAAGAAGAAAGTATCCCCTCCTCCCAGCTAACATGACTTAAATGCTTCAAAGGGCTTATTCAACAAGCTCTTTATGATACATGGTGGTGTATAATGATGATACAAGACACAAGTGTCACTTGGATATGAATGTCTAATCTAAACATCAAGATCACTAAGCATGATGTTGTTGATGAAAATGACAAGTCTCTAAGCTTGTTGTGGTGGATCTTCATATATGTACTTGTGGTGGATGAGGATGACAAGATCTCTAAGCTTGCTTGAATGGATGATCATGTATAATCATGCTTGAGAATGTATGTTTCTACATTGTAAAAGCTTGGTTATTGGTTCTGAAAATTCCTTACTATATATATATATATATATATATATGTAAATATATAATAAGTATTCCCAAAATATCAATTAATAAGAGAGAGTAAGTATTCCAAGAGGGTTCTAGAAGATTACTTTTATCCAAAGTAAAATCCAAAACCTTCCCGGGTCGTTTCCCGACGAGGCGTGAATTGAGAATCGTGATTAAGTTCGTGATCGCGTGATTGAATGATTCAATGATTTTTTTATTCTATTTCTACAATTAACATGCAAAAACAAGTAAAGGCAAGCTAAAAACGAAAGCAATTAAAGTTAAAACACGAAAAACGATAACGGGATCAAAAACCCGATCCTTAAAAACCTAAATTCCACAATTTTAACCCTACAAACGCAAATTTAATTTCTAAAAATCCTAAATGACTAAAAATAATTTTCAGAAAAAGAATTATATTTATTTTGATTTTTATTTTATTTAATATGAATTAAAAACGGATTTAATCTAAATAAATCATTAAAAATAGTAAACTAATTTTATAAAAATCTAAAAAATTCATGAAAAGTACTTTGAACTAATTAAAATCTAAGAAAAATAAAAGATTTAGAAAAACAGTTGAAATAAGCAGGTAAATAAGCATAAATAAGCTGATAAGCAAAACTGGAAAACATGCAAAAGTAATAAATGTTGCAAAAGTCTTATGAAAAAGACCCAAGGGCGAGTTGGCAGTGGAGGTATGTGTTAAAGTGTTGGTGTTATGAAGGAGAGGTCACATGTTCAAAACCTGTGGCCTTTCTTTTTGGAAAAAAAAAATTATTTTTGATTTTATTTTTGAAAAAGCTAAAACATAAGCCAAAACCAGCAACTTTAATTAATGGACTTTTGTTAAGATTACTTATAATCCTATTTAAGGTGGACTTTTGTTAATGGACTTTTGTTAATGGGGGTTAAGTGTGTGAAAATATGTGGGAGAAAGGTTGTGAAAGAATATCTTTAAAATGTATGCAAATCTTGGTTTTAAAATGCGCGCATCATTGCGCTAATTGCATGCATCATTGCATTGCATTTGAGATTTCGCATCACGACACCTGATGCGAGGGCATCTCAAATTGTGCTCGCAATCGACCGCAATTCATCGCTTTAGTTTAATGCTAGCAGTAGTCGCAATTAGCGCAATTCGGAATTTGGGCTAGTATGTAAAAATAAAATCCATTTTAAGAAGACTAACTACTTTAATGGGGCTTCTAAAAATGAATCTTGGTAAATGACGTCCATATAAACACAATAACTACCGTAGTTCTAACCCAACATCAAAATTAACCCCATTTTTATGTCATTCAAGCTCCCAGTGGTGCGGCTGGTTTTACAAAGTAAGTAAATCTCTTTACTTTAGTGCATAAGAATAGTTTTTCTTTATCATATAGTGTGATTCATGTGTATAGCTTACTTGTTTTTTCCTATTATAATCTCACACTTAAATTTTGTATGTTCCATATACTCGGTGACCGACTAAGGTGTTAATATCTACATGAACCAGGTGCCATACACCTCATATCCATGTATTTTATCATCTTTTTAATGTTTTTCCTTTATAACCTAGTATCAAGAATGATAGTATTCCTTGTTTTTCATTGTCATCAAATCAACATGCCTTAAAATATTTTAATTGCTTAATCTAACACCTGTGAAAGATGATTAAAAAGATAGGTTTGATATTTTGAATTTTGAAGCATGAATACTCAAAGAGTATTTTTTTTATGAAGAACTTAAGTGAGAAAAAGTAAAGTCGAGCATGATAGACTGCAAACCAGACCATAATAGAATCAATGCGTATTTTTGGTCCGGTTCTTTGATAACCATTTTTGTTTTGTATCATATTTTGTAATTCGGTTCAGTCTGATGTTACACAAAATCCGTCGATATGCATTGTTGAACCAGATCGGACCGATGAACCGAATTAATTGAGTCTAACCGAAAACATTTCGGTTCATTCTTCAGTTCGATATTTTAGGTCAAATCGGTCCGGTCTGATTTTTATTGGACCGGTCCGGTTTTAGACCGTACTCAGCTCTATGAAAAAGTGTATTATAGACATCTTTCATCATTTTTTCTATTGTATATAAGTAGAAACGTGACTCTAAAAGCAAATGAGGTAAAAGTAAAAAAAATGAAATGTTATAACTCAAACATGTGACTTTTATAAGTTCCATGGTTAAAAAACACAATATGGTAAGAGTGTGTCGGCAAAAAAAAATATCAATATACCCTGGCTTACTATTCATTTGTCATAGATTCGAATAAGGGTTAAGTTATTAGTAGCTCTCAAAAAAGTCATCTATATCCTCTTGTTTTTTTGATTTTTTTTTCTTAATTTTTATAATTTTGTATATGTTATAAAACTGTGACACAGAAAATACGGAACGAAAAATATAAAGTTTAACAAGTCAAAAGTATTAAACTGTCAAAAATTACGAAATATAAACTGATAAAAAACTGCGTTGCATGATAAACTGAGAGAAAAAAACATGTTTTGTACATTTTTTGTACTTTTCTTATACTTTTTTGCCGGTCAAAGGGTACCAATAGTAGCATCATTCGAATAATACTAGTAGTAATTAATTAAGATGTAGCGATATTGAAAACTAAAAGCAGCCTAAAACTGTGAAACTGAAAGTGCGGAATAAATATATAAAGTTTAACAAGTCAAAAGTATGCAACTATAAAAATACGGAACATAACATAATATAAAAATGCGTTGTACAATAAAAAGGGAAGAAAAAAAAATCTTTCATACTTTTTGATACTTTTTAATGAGTTAAGAGACTCAAAATAAAATTGCACAGACGTATAGTCAAAGTCAATCAAGGCCAACTTGTACTGGCCCACGTTAGAAAATTACAGATTTATGAAAAATAATGACAAAATCAGAATTTATTCCAAACGTAAGGGTGCTAATATTAGTTCCCATCCGCTCACTAAAAAGTACTAAAAGGGTACCAAAATTCATTTTGTATTCCCTTTTTTTATAGTACAATACAGTTTTATATCAGGTTTTATTCTGTATTTTTTGATAGTTTCATACTTTTGACTTGTTAAACTTTATAATTTTTATTCCGCACTTTCAGTTTCATAGTTTTATAATATAAACAAAATTAAAAAAATTAAAAAAAATAAAAGATAAATGCTTCAAAGAGTGTATTATTATATTAAAAATAAAAATAGATTCGAAGACATAACAATGAAAAAGAATAATCTAATTGTCAAAAATCACCACAAAAATTATAAAAAAGTTACCTTTCATAATTTCCATCCTTAAGATCCCCAGGTGTAGTAACACCATAACACCATTTTTTTTGCCGCCACATCAGCATAACACCAACACCAACACCACTCCCCAAATCATAACACCAAATAACACCATTCACCTCTTTATTTTCATAAAACCCACTAAACATTTATTTCATTCAATTAACAAACTAATCATTTCATTCATTAAATTCAAATACACATTACAATACTAAAAAAAACACACACATTAAAAAAATTGAAATTAAAAAAATAAAAATAAACACACACACTATATTCACACACACAAACGCATATGTACCAGGTTCGTACTATTAAATTAAAAAAACACACTATTGACACACACTATTAAATTTAAAAAAAACCATACCTCCTTCTTCATCTCACCTGCACACACACTATTCACACACACAAACGCATACACACACACTAATACACAACCATAGGGTTTTTTTTGTAACTTTTCAAAAATAAAAGGGTAATTAAAAACATAAATATAGCCGTTTGGGGGGGAGGGGGGCAAAATGAATTATTTTTAAAAAAAAACACCCCAACGCGCGTTGGCCGACCAACGCAGAGCCCAACGCCGTTGGGCAACGCGGTGGTGGAGTGTAGTAACGCCGGACAACGCCGGCCAACGCCGTTGCCGGCGTTACTACACCGAGTGCTCTTAGCGGAAACTAGGAACAAAACAAAAAAGGGTGAAGATACCATCTTGCAATCTAAATTACTAATATACACAATAGGCGACAAATCCACTGTCGTTTTGACAGTGGGCCACCTGCTACAGTAACGGGCTCTCATTTTGGGTCAGCCCGATTTTTGTTTTTTTTTTTGTTTTTAAATTATTTTGTTTTTTTTTAAAATTTGTATGTACAAAGTAGGAGGGAAAAAAATTATTACAAAAGTTCCGATTTATTCAGATAAAAAAAATACCCGCGGAAACATCTTCGATACCTAATAAATTTAAAATAATCGACATGGTCACAAACGTACAACTCATTATATTAAAAAAAACCATATAACAAAAAAAAAACACTTTAAACATGAGGCCTAACACATAAGGCATATAAAAAAAATTATTACTAATATACACATTCACCTGCTACAGTAACGGGCTCCCATTTTGGGTCAGCCCGATTTTAGTTTTTTTTTTTTTTTATTATTTTGTTTTTTTTTTAAATTTGTATGCACAAAGTAGGAGAGAAAAAAAATATTACAAAAGTTTCCATTTATTCAGATAAAAAAAAATACCCGCGGAAACATCTTCAATACCTAATAACTTTAAAATAATCGATATGGTCACAAACGTACAACCCATTATATTAAAAAAAAAACCCATATAGCAAAAAAAAAAAAAACATTTTAAACATGAGGCCCAACACATAAGCCTCATACTCGAGGTTCCTTAACATTTACGTCATGTCCTCACACTACATTCCTGTTTTGTGGATCGTATCTCCAGAGCATTACATAATCTAGTAAAGGTACATTTGACATGGACTCTTGATCGATATCTCAAGGCATATAAGATAGTGAATAAGCTTATGCTAAATGTTTATCTTAAATAGCTAAATGAGTGTTAAACGAGACTCAACATGTCAAAATCTTCAAGAAAACGATTCAAGTAAAAGTGTGTCCCTCATTCTACAACAGTGTAGTGGGTATACTTGTCTCAGTGGCGTTTCTCAACTAAACATAACTTACAAGAATCTATTCTTTATGCCAACTCACATCTACTTCTTCTTCTTTATCTTGCCGGCCTTTGATTGAGTGTAAGCAGTTCCCTGGAAATATAAACAATTGATTAGTCAATCATCCATGGCCAGCTTATTTCAAAAAGCTTCTTTTGGAAGAAACTAAAATTACCTTTTTACCATCATATCATAAAACCTATTAGCATCAACTAGATAGAATAATTAACATACAAAAAAGGAAAATATTAAAAATTAGCCCCGCCATAACGCATCGCAAAAAAAACCCTGAAACGTAAAAAAAATTTATTCGAGAAAAAATTAGCCCCGCCGCAACGCGCGGGTTCTTTCGCTTGTAAATGAATCATTTGTTGTAGTGTCGTTTTGTAGGATATAGAGATGAATAACTTAAGAGCAAAAGGAGTGGTGGGCTGTTGGCTTGGTGCCAAGATATGGCGCCAGTTTTGGCTATGGCTCACCACTCCATGGTTCGTGCCAAGGCTTCTCGGCTGTTAGATAACAGCCGACGCCATAATTATTATTATAATTTTTTATTTTTTTTTGTGTGAAAAATTAGTCCTATGGCACGAGTTTTGGTTATGGCTCACCACTCCATGGTTCGTACCAAGGCCTCTCGGCTATGGCTCACCACTCCACTGAATTCTGGTGCCATACCAAATCTGGTGCCAAACTCCATTTTCCTCAACTTTTTCTCTATGGCACGAGCCTATGGCACCACGACTCCCAGTGCTCTAACAGTAGTACTATTTCTCTTGAAAAAAATGTTATGCTTCATAATTTGCTAAATAAATGAGAACAAGCAAAAAAACCCGCGCGTTGCGGCGGGGCTAATTTTTTCCTGAATAATTTTTTTTACGTTTCGGGGGGTTTTTTTTGGGCGATGCGTTATGGCGGGGCTAATTTTTAATATTTTCTTTTTTTGTATGATTCGGGGAAAAAAAATTTGCGTTGGGACGGGTTAATTTTTTCCCGAATATTTTCTTTTTTTGGGACGGTTCGATATCTTTTTTTTTTGCCGATGAATGTAAAAAAGTTGTGAACAATAAAAACTTGACGTGTTTTTTTTGTTAATTTTTTTACGGGATTTTTTGTGTAAGAAAATCGTAAATAGTTAAAAGTTGAGGGACCGTTTTGTATTTTTTTTACTTTGGGCCAGATTTCAGGCTAATTTTGGGCTAGTTTTTTTTTTACTTTGGGCTAGATTTTGGGCCACATTTTATGCGAATTTTAGGCTAGTTTGTCGACAAATGTGTATATTAGTAATAATTTTTTTTATATGACTTATGTGTTGGGCCTCATGTTTAAAGTGTTGTTTTTTTTGCTATATGGGTTTTTTTTAATATAATGGGTTGTACGTTTGTGACCATATCGATTATTTTAAAGTTATTAGGTATCGAAGATGTTTCCGCGGGTATTTTTTTTATCTGAATAAATCGGAACTTTTGTAATATTTTTTTCCTCCTACTTTGTGCATACAAATTAAAAAAAAACAAAAACAAAAAAAAAATTAAAAAAAAAAATCGGGCTGACCCAAAATAGGAGCCCATTACTGTAGCAATGTGGCCCACTGTCAAAACGACAGTGGATTTGTCCACAAATGTGTTACGAGTATATATTAATGACATGGTCAAATATTTATAACTAGGGTTTGATTTTTATTAATGAACAACCAGGGGCGGAGCCATGTACTAGGTAGGGGGGCCGTTGCCCCCGATAAACTGGCCATTTTTTTTAATGCAAAAATTGTATTTTTATGGCCTTATTTTTAGCTTGCCCCCATCCTAAATCTCAAATTGCCCCCGATAAGGCTGCTTAAATATCAAAAAGCTATTGAAAAGCTACTAAAAGATGCTAAGAAATTGCTAAAAGCTGCTAAAAAACTGTTAAAAAGTGCTAAAACGCTACTAAAAAGCTGCGGTTTTTGAAGATGTTTTCGGAGAAATTTTTTTTCCTCCCTATATGCCAAGATCCTGGCTCCGCCACTGTGAACAACAAGTGGTATTTTGGATTTATCCAAGTGTGCATGGATTTTTATAATTAAGTATCATTTTCATAGACAGCAAGAAAACTACTACTCCATCCGTCCCTAAATAAATGTCCACTATTGACTTTCAAAGTCAATCTTCTTCAACTTTGACCTTAAATTATTTTGATTGTGTTATATTATACTTGATGCAAAATATATAAATGGATTGTATTTTGAATGTATTTTCATTGGTATAATTTTCATCAAGTATTATATAACACAAACAAAAATATTGTAAACTTTTTGTTAACAAATTAATTAGGTTTATCTATCAATATTTTTATGTATATATTTAACATCCACAGGATGACCACACTAGATATTCGCTCTCTTCATCACCATAATTTTTTATACATCAATGCACTATTAATGAAATATTTTTGTTAATGATTGGAGGGAGAAAACATATATAGATAGAAAAAAAATCACTCACTTGATGTCATGCCTCATGTAAGCCGTTAGTTTCTTTAACTCATTTATTTCAAAAAGCCACCTTCTATAAATCAGTGATTTACTAATCAATAAATTAAGGGAAGTGATTTGTGCATCACTTTTTTTAGCCATACACCACTAATCGTGCATACCGGTGTTATACTGTGTGCATTACCGGTGTCATTTAGTGGTGTATGGCTTAAAAAAATAATGCACAAATCACTTCCCATAAATTAATAATATTTGGTTTCAAACTCATAAGACATTTACTATATAAAAAGTAAAAGATATTTTGGAAGATTTGGTTACATATCAATATATGACCAAATTAATTAAATAGTTTTAGCTAGGCCGATTATTCAATTAGAATAATATTATTTTTATTTTTATAATATATCCAGTTATTTGTTATTAGTCATACAACAATATTGAATTAATATATAATGACTTTCTTTTCTCTCTCTGCCTAACCCTAATACTACAAAATATTATTATGAATTAGTATTATATAAAGCATTTCTTTTAATATTATGGAAAGTTTGCATTTGATTGTATCCACATTCCTTTTAACAAACATTCGACTTTAGTGTTATAAAGGTATTAAGTATTAACTGCATTCTAATTCGTGATATAAGGTGAAAAACTCGAGATATATATTTATATATTGTAACAAAATAACGACTAAGAAAAAAAAAATCCATTCCCGACCGTGTAGAAAAGATGTCGACACATACAAAATTATTTAAAGCGCACGAATGTAAGTCACGATGAGAAGTCTAACCTAATAACAGCGACGTGATTAATTGTTAATCATAAAATGAATAAAATTAAGAAATGAAGATCGTACAAAAAGAATGGATATGATAATGGGATTAGGTTTAGTTTTTATGCAAAAAAGTCTAACAAGAATCTCAGTCCCTAGCTTGAAAGCAATATGCGACCAAACTCAAATTAGTCTACCAACTTCAATTGTTGTTGAGTTTCAATTGGAAGGGTTTACCAAATTGTTAATTAATGCTAATTAAGTGTATCACTTTATTGGTTAATTATGTATGAACTTTACAAACATGAGTATTTATGTATTATAAAATGTACTTGATTTTGTTCAAAAAAATGTACTTAATTAATTATTAATAATAAGACAAAAGCTATAAATGAGTAATGTACTTTTCGTTTTGTGCTATTATGAGTAACCTACTTTGAAAAAGTCACCAAAATGTGTATCCATTAATTTTAAAAAAAAACAAAAAAATTTAAAAGTAAAAGTCAAATTTTTTTGTTGTTTTTTTTAAAAAAATTAAAATTTTTTTTTTTGTTTTTTTTAAATATACTTTGTTTTATTACATTTTTTTTAGAAAACATAAAACAAAGTATAACAAAAAATATTTACATTTTTTTATTTTTAAAGAAAACACCGCTTAAATTTTTTTTGTTATATTTTGTTTTATGTTTTCGTTAAAAATTAAAAAAAATGTAAATATTTTTTGTTATACTTGGTTTTATGTTTTCTAAAAAAAATTGTAATAAAACAAAGTATACATTAAAAAAAAACAGAAAAACAATTTTAAATTTTTTTTAAAAAAAAAGTTGATTTTTACTTTTAAATTTTTTTTGTTTTAAAAAAAAATAATAATGGTTACATATTTTTGTGACTTTTTCAAAGTAAGTTACTCATTTTGATATTTTTTTAAATAGGTTACTCATAATAGCACAAAACAAAAAGTACATTACTCATTTATAGCTTTTGTCCTTAATAATATATCTAGTGAGCATTTGCATATATATATATATATATAGTTGGATACTAGGATAGGGCGTTGGAATTAAGCTAAGAGAAATACAACTTTCAAGCATTCTAAAGACTATCAATTACACATATTTACATGAATCAAGTTAAGACATTACAGGATTACAAAACCACCGTATCCAATTAAAAGAAATCGAATTTTCTATATCTATTTGAGATCCAATTAAAAGTTCGGGGCTTGATGTCGTTGAGGATAAACTCTTGGGTTTTAGTTATCTTAAAAGTGATCTCGTTGCGAAAACACCATAGAACCCATAACGTGGAGTGAACAACTGCGTCAAAATTCAGAGAAATGGTGAAATGGTGAACCCACTTCTGTCGGGTATGATAAGTGGAACTTATGTGGTCCTTTGTCTAACTTCATATCTAGAAGGGACATTTATGATGCAAGATTCAGTGACAATGACCGTGTTGCTAATTTGATAGAAGATGGGAGATGGAAGTGGCCTACTGAGTGGTTTGTCAAATTCCCTCTTTTAAATTCAATTGAAGTCCCCTCTATTAATGATAGATATGATCACACTGTTTGGCTTAACAATAAAGGAAAGCTAAAAGAATTTGCCATAAATGATGTTTGGTTGGATCTGAGATGTCAATACTCTAAAGTGGATTGGTATCACATTATTTGGCTCTCTCAATGTAATCCAAGACACACCTTTATTATGTGGTTAGCTCTACATAATGGGTTGCAAACTCAAGAAATAATAGATAAATGGATGAATGGACAGTCTCTCGAGTGTTCTCTATGTAATCTTACTAGTGACCCTGTCTACCACTTATTTTTTGATTGTTGTTACTCCAAGAAGGTATGGGAAACTATTAAGAGAAAAATTATGCTGGAAAATGTAAACTGGGAATGGGATAATATCATTAAGAAGATGCAGACTATGCATTGCAAGAACAATCTTAAGAGTATTCTAAGCAAGATTGGGGTTGCATCCTGTGTCTAACATTTGGAGGGAAAGGAATATTAGCTTTTTTTAAGACAAGAAAAGAAGTGAAGATGTGATCATCAGAGAAATTATTGAAGACATCAAATGGAAGTTGTCAAGTTTTATTGTCAAGAGAACCCAAGCTATTTCTAAAATCTATGAGGACTGGGATATCAAGCCTACTTACAAAAAGTGACAGAACTGCCTTTTTAAGGAGTGTTTGGATCCTAGTTTATGGTATCCTGAAATCCATGATCTATGACTATTTGACCATAGTTTTTGCATATCAAATAATGGATAGTTTCTAATATCTTGGAGTCCAGTTGGTGTGACTGTACCTGTTGGAACATATGGTGTTACTGGATTGGCCTTGGTGAAGGATCCATTGAACTATGTGGGATAACAGGAGGTCTAATTCAATTGGATGTACCATAAGGAAGGATTATCCATTGTGTGTATTGATCTGGGTGGATGGCGTGTGATGGATGGTATGTTTCTAGGTACTCCCAACACACCATCAAAGGAGGTTTGGTAGGGTCTAGTGAGGGTGGGTGTTCCCTGAGTAGTGATGCCCTTCCCTCTTGGCTTCTAATTCACTCCAGTGAGGAGCTACTGGGTGATGTTTGAGGACAATGAAGGGGAAATGTAGCTATTCAGGTAGAGCCCCTCATTAGTGTGAATAGGGCTATATACTCCTTGATGATGCCAAATTAGCCTCATTACAGGTCATTGTGGTTGGTTGAATGATTTATGATCAAGCTGCTGGAAATGTAATCAAGAGTATATGATATTGGTGCATAGTGGTGAATGGTTCATTGTGGTTCTGATATGGTTTGCCTGGAGTGGCTTAATGTCAGACTTATGTTCAATCCGATATATGTCAGTAGATTTTGAATAGATTCAATAAGTAGTATCAGATAAACTCTGTTTTGTATTTGGATTGGTATTAAAAGGATTTAGGCCTGTCTGTTCTTTTGGATGTATATTGTTTCTGTCTTAATAAGATATTTCACCATTTGCATCAAAAAAACAACCGCGTCAAAAGACTTGAGAGGGGCGTAGTTAAGTTTTAGTGATTTACAAGGTGGCAGACATCATCAAGATATTGTTTATAATTTACAGAGGCCAATTTGCATAAAGAGACAAAGAAGCTTGGTCATAATTTATATTAAATGGTGATCAACAAAAACAACAATATTCAATCATGTTGGAGGGGGTATAATTTATGTTATGGCATTTAACTTTCCAAAATCTTGATAAAAATGATGGAACACTAAGATATTTTATTATTTTAGAATCTGGCTTGGTTATATAGTTAAAATAACTAATGTGTTGTCACATTGCAATTTTTGTTACAATGCTGCACTTATACTCTATGACACATCACACATGAAATCCCATAATCTAACAAAATAATCGTGCCTGAAAACTTTTTGAAAGTTTATTACATTTTTAGGCAATATTTCCAAAACCATACACTAATTAATTGATGTTTATTTTTTCTTTTCTTTTCTTGATTTAGGTTTAGAAATATTTGGTCTAGTAGAATAATGTGCTGTTAGATTTAAACATGGTTGATATTTTACTTCAGATGTTGATGTCAATATGTCATGACCTTTATTCTGACCATTCTTGTAACATCTTTTTTATATATTAGCTTTTAGCATGGAAGATCCACTCACAAACAAACATGATTACATTTATCTTTATAAGTGGTCTCGATAATTGTTAACTACTACAACTATTTAGTCGTCATCTCCTTGATACTTGGTTTAATACTTCTTTTGCCGACTCTTTCTTTTTAGAGTAAATTACACTGTTCGTCGACGTGGTATGTGTGGAGTTCAGTTTAGTTCTCACTATGGAAAAATAATTGTGGATCTCCTTGCTCAATGTATGATTTTTCACACGCTATTAGTCCAACGAACTAATGCTCGTTAATAACTGTTGCTTTGTGGTCGTTACGTGTAATTATTTATACGGCTAGAAATACGTGAGCCTATCGGGGGCACACACGTATACACGAAGAGTACGTGTATTATGTATTTAAAATATATATATGTCGTATATATTTATTAAATATATAATATGTTTCACGAAATGATTTAACGGTCGTTAGTTTTAACCGTCAGACGCAATAACTAATAAATGCACGTTAAATATAAAGGAGAAGGACTTGAATGTTCAAAAACTAAAAACCCGTGAGGTTGGTTCCTTGTGACCGGCGGTGGACATTCAAGAGGAGGGGGAGAGTGTCGGTTTTGGAAACATAAGGACAATGGCGAATCCAGGAAATTTAAGCATGTGTGGCACGAACAATTTTTTTTTACCTCAAGTTCCAACTAATATAGAGTATGGAATAAAAAGTGCGGTATTAGAAAAATAATATAAAAGCTAGTATATTTATTTCAATCACGCTATAACAAATTATATCTTCGGACTTTCATGAATCGGAAGTGACTCCTCACATATACTACCCCCGTCCCCATATTTATAGTCCAGTTTTGACTTTAATAGTCTTTCTTTTTCAACTTTGAATTTAAATATTTTTGTTTTTACTATTTAATATTTGATATATAATATATGAATTGATTGAGTTTTTAATATATTTTTCATTGGTATAATTTTCATCAAATATTATATAACACAAACAAAAATATTTAAGGTCACAAAGAAAGACTCAGAAAGTCAAAACTGGACAATAAATATAAGACGAAGGTAGTAATTGTTTATGCTGACAAACTATTTAATTGCTAAACCGTTAACACGGCCTACAACAAAAACCAAAATACATTATGAGGTGAGTTTTTTTGCATAATAGTTTCTCTTTACATACTAAGGGACAAATCTAGACCATCCATTTCATTAGATTAAAAAGACAAGATTTAAGATTAAAAAAAACATGGAAGGACCAAAAGTGTAAATTTACAAAAACTCACACTAACCACTCTCTCATTATTTGTAAAGTTGGCAAATCTTGTCCAAATTGAAATTAAATGACTTTTTTTGACATTTTGTACGTTTTTTAGGTTTTTACGTTTTTACGTAATTTTACGATTTTTACGTTTTCATACGTTTTTTTACGATTTTTACGTCTTTTACCTTTTTTACGTTTTTAACGTTTTTTTACGTGTTTTTAAGTTTTTTTACGCTTTTACGTTTTTTACATTTTATTACGTTTTTTTACGTTTTTACGTTTTTTTTACGTTTTTTACGTTTTTTTTACGTTTTTTTACGTTTTTTTACGTTTTTTACGTTTTTTTTTACGTTTTTACGTTTTTTTACGTTTTTACGTATTTTTACGTTTTTATACGTTTTTTACGTTTTTTTACGGTTTTTACGATTTTTTAACGTTTTTTTACGTTTTTACTTTTTTTTTACGTTTTTACGTTTTTTTTTACGTTTTTACGTTTTTTACGTTTTTGTACGTTTTCGTCCGCTTTCGCACGTTTTCGCGCGCTTTCGCACGTTTTCGTCCGTTTTCGCGCGTTTTCGTCCGTTTTTAGATGTTCTCGCACGGTTTGTTACGTTTTCGTCCGTTTTCGCACATTTTCATACGTTTTCGTCTGTCTTCACATTTTTTCTTCTGTTTTCGTCCGCTTTCGCACGTTTTCTTACGTTTTCATACGTTTTCGTCGGCTTTCGCGCGTTTACGCCAGCTTTCGCGCATTTACGCCGGCTTTCGCGCGTTCCGCCGGCTTTCGCGCGTTCCGTCAACTTTCGCGCCTTTTCCCGCTTTCGCGCGCTTTCCTGTTTTTGTGCGCTTTCATACGTTTTCGTGTGTTTTCACAAGTATTACTATTAGAGAATCATTATTAGTGTGTTTTACTGATTAATTTTTTTATACATTTTGATACTGTGATGATTGTTGTGATAATATGAGAGATTAGAGTTAGGTTCAACCGAACACAAGAGATATTCTACATATGAGTAATATCACAGGTGATAAAGCAATATAATGTAACACTAATTATGGTATTCAACGTATAAGTAATATCACAAGTGATAAAGTAATAAAAGAACCAAAAGTATACATCATTCATGTCCCTTAACCATTAAACCCTATACCAAGAACCCTAAACCCTAACCACTAGGTTTAATATCACAAGTGATAAATACATAAACTTTAAAATATATACCAAAAAGAGTTAATTGCATAAATCGTCCCTGTGGTTTGTCGGGTTTAACGAAAATGGTCCCTCCAAACTTTTTTTAACGGATCCTCTCCCTGTGGTTTTGACCCGTATCGGGTTTGGTCCCTTGACCAACATTTCCGTCAGTTTGACTGTTATATGGTTGTTTGGTAAGATGAAATGACAATAATACCCTCCTAAATCACTTTATTAGTAATTATTTTTATTTTTATTTTTTATCTTTAAATATCTATAACTAAACATACAAAAATCCAATAACCCAATTTTTCTTATCTTTACAGATTATTCATTTGTAAATGTACCCATGTCTTGCAAGAACAATAAAAATTACGAATATATTGTTCTAAATTACAAATAGTATCTTCCCCACAAATATCATCTTCCCCGCAAATCTTCAAGAACAAAAACATATAACAAAAATCTTCAAGAATACTCACTTTATCATCTTCTCCACAAATATCATGACTTAAAAATAAACCCATTTTATAAATAAACTTATAATCCAATATCAACAACTTTCAGATTTACAAAAATCCCAAATCTAAGAATACAATCCAAACATCTTCATCACCATTCTCTTTAATTAAGATATACATAACCAAACCCAAACCACATCTTGTTGTTTTCATCATCTAAACTACATCCGAACACGTTAGATTTACAAGATGTTGTTTAAACAAGATCTGGAAGCTTGTGGTTGGTATAGGACAATCGAGAGGATGGTGGTTGGAGGCGTCGTGGGTGGCAGGAGGCTCGTGGGTGGCTGGAGGTGGTGGTGACGACGTGGGTGGCCAGAGCTGTTGGTTGGGTGGGTGGCGGTTGATGGTGGTGATGATTTCTTATTTGTTAAAAAATATAAGAAATATGGGAGGCGGTTGATGGTGGTTGAAAATCTAGGCAAAGACAAGAAAATATTATGGTGATTATGAGTGATGTATAGAGAGAGAGAGAGGGGATCCTAGATATGTGATTGAGAGTGAATGAGTGTTGGTAAGGTTACTTGTGTTGTGATGTATATGTGAAATTACATAATTAACCTTGTATTTGACTATAACTATCTTGAGTTAACAGTCAAACTAACGGAAATATTGGTCAAGGGACCAAACCCGATACGGGTCAAAACCACAGGGAGAGGATCCGTTAAAAAAAGTTTGTAGGGACCATTTTCGTTAAACCCGACAAACCACAGGGACGATTTATGCAATTAACTCTACCAAAAATATTAAACCCTAACCATTAAACCCTATACCCAAAACTCTAATCCCTAACCACTAGGTGTAATATCACAAGTGATAAATACATAAACTTTAAAATCTATACCCTAAACCCTAACCCCCTAACCACTAAACCCTATACCAAAACCCCTAAACCCCTAACCACTAAACCCTATGCCAATAACCCTAAACCCCCCTCCCTAACCACTAATCCCTATACCAAAAACCCTAAACCCCTAACCACCCACATAAACAATACCAAAAACCCTAAACCCATAACCACTAAACCTTATACCAAAAAAGCCCATAAAACCCTAATAAATATGTATAATTATCACAAATGTTATATATTTAAAACTATAAAAACTATTACCAAAAATCCTAAATCCCTTAACCACTAAACCTGATACCAAAAACCTAAAACCTACACTAAACCCTATACCAAAAACCCTAAACACCTGATTACTAAAAACCTATACAAAAACCATTCACCACTAACCACTAGAGCCCCCTATGCCAATAACCCTAAACCCCCCTACCATAACCACTTAATCCTCTACCAAAACCTATTAAACCCCTAACCACTAAACCATATGCCAATAACCCTAAACCCCCTCCCTAACCACTAATCCCTATACCAAAAACCCTAAACCCCTGACCACTAAACCCTATACCAAAAACCCTAAACCCCTAACCACTACCCTATACCAAAAACCTAAACCTCAAACCACTATGTGTAATATCACAAGTGATATATACATAAACTTTAAAATCTATACCCTAAACCCTAACCCCCTAACCACTAAACCCTATACCAAAACCCCTAAACCCCTAACCACTAAACCCTATGCCAATAACCCTAAACCCCCCTCCCCAACCACTAAACCCTATACCAAAAACCCTAAACCCCTAACCACTAGGTATAATATCACAAGTGATATATACATAAACTTTAAAATCTATACTAAAAACCCTAAACCCTGACCACTACCCTATACCAAAAACATAAACCCCTAACCACTAAACCCTATACCAAAACTCCTAAACCCCTAACCACTAAACCCTATACCAATACCTTTATAAACTAAGATTCACCCGTAGCTTAACAGTTATTACCCCTGACATTGTAGTATCACCAGTGATAAATAAATAATAATAAAATCTCATGTGATAAAGTAATATAATGTGACATTAGTCATGGTATTCCACATATAATTAATATCACAAGTGATAAAGCAATATAATGTGACACTAACTGTGGTTATTTTTGAAATTTTTAACATGTAATCATTGTTATCTATCACTTGTGATATTATACTGTTAGTAGGATTAAAAGGGTTAAAACATAGTTTTGTGAGAAAATAGTGTTTTAGTTTAATTTTCACAAATTATGTTTGATATATGGTTAGAATGGTAAAGATGTTTATTTTTTAATGTCAAACATGATAAATCATTTAATGTTTTACACAAATATTTATGCTCATTTCATGACATCATGTTGAGTGTTCAAACTTACGGATATGTTATATCACATGTGATACTTCAAAAGGGTTTGATTATAAAAAATAAAATTCTTCGTTATTCACCAACTTCTATAAATAAAGTGTTTTGATTTGAAGGTCCAAAAATTATGTGTGATAAATGGTTGGAAAGCTAAGAATGTGTACTTTTCAATGTCAGTAACGATGAATCAGTTGGAGTTTCACACAAATATTATACCCGTTTTACGAAAGCATGTGAAGTGTTCTAACTTACAGATTAGTGTAATATCACAAGTGATATATCAAACAAAATACTGCATCGAGAAAAAACAAAAAAATACCAAAAAAACAAAAAAAAAGTTTGTCGAAAATATATGAAAGTGCCCCTCTATTGAAAGATAATTAAATGCTCGTCACGATGGTGTAATTTATGTATCTTAACGTTTTACGGTTTTTGCGATATGCAATTTTTAAAAAATAGAGGTGAAAATGTGTTTTAATTAAAAAACACAAAGGTAGGAAGGGGGTGGTGATGTTTTTTAAGGTTTAATGTTGTTCATTAGATAAAATTGAATCTTAGATTAATCCCCATCATTAGATCAAACCCAAATAAATGATGGAGATTTGTCCCTTGGTATATAGGGATAAACTAGTATGCAAATGAACTTTTCTCAATACATTATCGATCGAGTTGATTAACAATTTTCTATGGAAAGGGTCACTAGCTTGCGTATATAATACACATAAGAGAAGTTTCAACTGAACAATGATTTGGATGATTTAAATTAATTCCTTTAACATACTTCAACTCTCTCAGGAGAAGTATTGTATAAAACTTTATTAACATTAAGTAAAAGTTCATGATTCCAAAAGTATGTTTAAATATAACATGGGCTGATTAAGGATAATTATTTACACTAGAAATTTATTCCTCATAAAGTTATTCTTTAAACAGATTAACTCTTTTCCAGTGGTTTAAAACAATTTTAATCCATCTTATAAAGCTTTTTGTTTACGACGTTCTAACAAATACAAGTTTTTTTCTTTAAAGGCAAGCCCAAATAAATTTACTTAATCTTAAAGGCCCACATATGAATAAAATATCTAAAGCCCAACTGGCAACTAAGTAGGTCATTTGTCATTCATCTCTTTCTTCTCGCTTCCTTTACACTTTGTTCTCGAGTTCTTTTTTTAAGGAATGAAAGGGGATGGGAAGGAAAATAAAAAATAATGGTGTTCTTGAGTTTTTTTAAGATGGAAAGCTAGGGACGGGAAGGTGGGAGGGAGGGAAATTATGGGCTTTTGTGTAGAGATTTGTTTCGTCCATTTTTAGGGGAATTAGGAAGGAAAATGGGTCTGTAACATCGTGGGCTTATGTAAAATTACAATCTTATCCCCAAATATCATGCACGTTCCATATATTTTGACCTACTTTCACATATCACTGTAGCTATCTCTACCAAACGGCCACAAGAGCAAACGAGTCCTTTCTCTCAATCAAGAAACCAACTGTAAGTTTATCCTTTGAATTCTAGTTTCAAGCTGGAAAATGTTTATTACCTGAGTGATTCTACTCGTTATGAAATTTGTTAGACACATAGATTAGTGAACCATTACAATTTTATATAATGAAGAAGTTTATGTTGTAGTTTGTTCATATTCATTATTGTGTATGATGAATAATTGTGTAGGATCATATTCATTATTGTATAGGATCAATTAAACGTGGCAGCTAGTTTTGTGTTTAGTTTGTAGCTATATATGATCATATAATAGTGGAACAACATAAAAAACGCTCATTGTCGACTGATTTTAAGTTTGATAGAGATATAGAGATTAGCAGATGTAAAAGTAACAACAAATAGTCTTTTTTTCACCCCTCTAATTGGCCTAAGGTATATAGAAAAAATAGTGTGGTACATAATGTTTTTAACATGTATTTGGAAAGGACATGTTTAAGTAGTTTAATTGACCGTTTAAGAAGTAGAGTATCAATTGGAGTTACCAAATGAACTAGTAGGTATGGAAAATACATTTCACGTGTCTTGCTTTTGCTTGTGGGACTACACGAAAGACCATTTATAAAGAGAGAACAACATTATTTTTGGGTATGAGAACTTTGTTGTTGCTGTCATCAAATGGAAGCAACAAGAATTCATTCATGTATCTAGCTTTGAGGGTATATTGGTAATTTTGTTATTTTCCTCATCTTTTCCTTACTACTTAAAAATACAAAATCAAGAACACAATTTGCAATAACCATTTTTTTCACAATGTCATCCTTTACTTGCCCTTCCCTTCCCATCCTCTTCTATTCTTTTAAATTTAGACTCGAGAGCTTAGGGTTAGTCACCACCTAGTTTCATTGGCTCAACATCATCTTTAAACTTAACAATTCATCTTTGTCTCTTTGATGCCCCTAATTTCAACATGAGGACATCGACAATCCATGTGTGGCATGTGTCACAGGTGGCCAAGGCATGGATCCGCCCCTGCATAAGGAAGTGATGGACTTAAACATGGAGAGCAAGTTTGGAGCCTATATAAACACCCTTATGTGCTCATTTCGACCGATCCTTCACCAAAAAACACAAACCCTAATCGGTTTATTTTTCTTTCTTAAAACCCTCGATCGAATTTTGAACCCTTAATCCCTTTTAAGGTTTTGATTAATGCAAGAAATTCCAATCCGGGTTTTGGCTTTCTTTTCCATTCTTTTAGACGATTCGAACGCATACCCTAAGGGTATACGAATCATGTTTTGAGCAAGAACAAGACACACGTTTATTTGTTAATCGTGAAGTGGGCACTAGAATCCTAACGTACCTCGATGACGTGTAGTGTGAACAAACGCTAGAGGCAGTAATTTAATCGCTTTCACGATTTCAAAAATTCAAGATTAAGAACGTTAATTGTCTTAGTAATTCAATTAACAAAGGTTAGTAAAATTGTATGTTTAATTTTATGTGTTAATCTATAATATCAAACTAGATCCATCCGTTGCGTACTCGTAGTAAATGGTTTACTAGTTTATAAAATCCCAACAGCGGTATCAGAGCCAACTTGTTTGATGTTATGGGTTACACCATAAAAAACGCTAGATCCGCTACGTAAATGTAATTAATTTATTGTTTTACTAGAAAATCATGACAATAAATTGCATTCTTGTCATTGAAACTTAATCATAGTCTTAATCTTGATATATTAATTAGTTAATATATTTAAAAAGGGCTGAATCTAAATTAAAAATTAATTGTTAATTCTGACTTTCATACGTGTTTTTCGATCTTAAGTCTCACCCAATCAATTAATTTTGATGCATGTGGCTTATTTGTTCTCTTAGACTCGTCTAAAAGCAAGTGGGAGCCTTTTAATTCTCCAATTAGGGAAGACTCCTTCTTTGTAATAAAGATTGAGAACTCGAATTTTATGTGTTATTGCTTTATTTATATATCGCAATTTTAATGTCTGTCTTCACCTTACCCCTCTTTTTGTCTTTTTTTTTTCTTATGTGTTATCCATCTTGTTTATATATTTGTAAAAGATTTTTTGAAATATAAAACGGACTATATAGTTATATCGAAACTTGTTTTGATCAAATCAATGTTTTTGCAAGTTTATGTGTCGTAAAGTCGGGTTAGTTCTATACTATAACTTTCTCCCGCGACGAACTTGCTCGAATTATTGGTTTAATTTTATCTGTTAAATACTTATATTTTCCTTGTGACATGTTATGTGTTTTGTGTAAAAATTGTTTTTTGACATTAAAACGGACATTAAACTATCAAAATTTGATTTAACTAGATCAAGATTCTTGCGAGTTTATGTGTCATAAAATCGGGTAAGGTTTATTACCAACTTACTTTCCCATTTGTACCATAATGACCAATTTACTTTTTTTTGTACACATTACACCAACGTACTTGTTTGTTTTGTGACAATGTCACCAATATTACCGGTTACATATCCACGTCATTAATTTTTTTTATTCCATGTCATTAATTTGATATTTAAACAAGATGAACCATTAAGAACTATTACGATTTTTGACTTTGTCTTCCACTCCAATATACATCTTCCTTAATCTCTTACCCTTAATTCCATCCATCAATTCCCTTACAAGCTTCTCGACTTCATCCCGATTAACATTTTCACCAATCTCCATTCCAACCTCCCAATCCATCTCAAAAGTGAACCCAATCACCAACGGCTAACCCTGAAGTGACCCGCTCTAGAGTGGTGATGTTGACCATTAATGGGTTATGGATCCTTTGGACTCGAACCAAAACAAACCCATCTCGGTCAGTATCTTTTTCCAAACCAACTACGGTTCCTTCAGCCGCAGCCATGCTTTTGCAATTGCTTGGTGTTTTACGAGACCAAACAATATCGCCTACTTGCAGATGATCTTTAGCAAGAACCAAGTGTGTTTTGTCCAGTGACACGGGAGCTGCAATTTCAATTTCCAATTTCAATAAATTCTTTAAGATGGAATCTTTTAAGAAAGAAACATCAATCATGAACATATGATAACAAGACGATATTCGTCTATGCATATAATACAGATGTATTAAAGAATATTGGCAAATGTTGCAATTTCGGCAAAACTATGGGTGCATTCACTACTCGCGCGCGCGCTCGAGCGCTCATTAAAAAGAGAGTCAAAATGAACAATCTTGAATAGAAAAAAGACATCTTCGAGATGTTTTTCTACGGTGGAAATATGAAAGGGGTGGATCTAACAAATTATTCACTTATCATCTTGATGGGAATTAAATCATAATAATAAGTGAATAATGGATTTCAATGTTTGGATTTTATAAAGTTTTGGTAATGGTGATGAATATGGATGAATAAAAGTTAAATAAACCCATTGGTAAATGGTGGTGACTAGTTGATCTGAGCTTAAATCAATGTTTTTGCAAGTTTATGTGTCGTAAAGTCGGGTTAGTTCTATACTATAACTTTCTCCCGCGACGAACTTGCTCGAATTATTGGTTTAATTTTGTCTGTTAAATACTTATATTTTCCTTGTGACATGTTATGTGTTTTGTGTAAAAATTGTTTTTTGACATTAAAACGGACATTAAACTATCAAAATTTGATTTAACTAGATCAAGATTCTTGCGAGTTTATGTGTCATAAAGTCGGGTAAGGTTTACACTAAAATTTTCTCTCGCGACGAACATGCTCGAATCTTGGTTTAATAAACTTTAATTATAAAGTTTTTGCAATTTTATCAATGACGTAATTTGCTACTACACTATGACTTGCAAGGCATGACGCATAGGTGCGAGTTCGTGCAAGGACATGGTTTTAGCGAATGGTCTAGGGTTTAATTGACCTTTAAATTTTTTCCGAGCCACTACATGTTTCGACATATGTGGTAATTATTGGAGGAGCTTGTGTCGTCGGAAACTTGCAGAGTACGATATAGGGTTTGGTCAATTTTTAATATTTTCCCGCGATAAAAGTGCACCTAAAAAGTTAACAAATTGTTCTCTTAACTTGTGTTACAAAGATGTATGCATGCTTCTTTGTACAACTTTTGACATACGTTTTATAAAACTTATGTGTATACCCTATGTGTAATTTAAGTCAATGCCGCCCAATAAAAGAACACTTGCAATTGGTTTTCACTCTATGGTTAAACTTCAGGAGAATTCCAACCCAAGGCAAATTTTCTCTATAGGCCAGACCTGTGTTAATTTTTGCAACGCTTATATTGGTTGACTTAATCGAGTATACTTGGTCAGACCTTGGACCTGAGGCATAAGATGAGACAAAACATGTACATGATATTACTATATGAGTTACTAATGCCATGAGTCTCATAAAGCTAAGAGTTGAACTAATGATGCAATTAACGCTCGTTGCTTACTTCTTTCCCTATTTGTTTACTAGTTGGTCAGACCTTCTGTAATAAGTGGGAGTTCAAGTTGGATCTTAGTCTTTTAGTAATTATTGGGTAGTTAATTTCTTTAATAATTAATTATCAAAAATACTAATTATTTAAACTTTGTTTTCATTGTAGATGAACAGTTAAACTACAAACAATTCGGTTTTCAGGTCTTTCTTTGAGAAAGAGAAACTTTATGGTCCTAACTTTATCGATTGGTACCGTAATATGAGGATTTTCCTTACGACCGAAGATAAGTTGACTTATTTAGAGCATCCTATACTCGTTGCTCCTGTTCCTGCTCCTGGATAAGTGCTTCCTCCAGATGTTCTTAATGTCCACGCTTAGTGGGTTAAGGCTTATAAGGAAATTGCTTGCCTCATGTTAGAAAGCATGACTCCAGAACATTAAAAGAGCCTGGAATACTTTGGTGCTTATGAAAACTATGTTTACTCAACAAGCAAAATAGAAACTCTTTCAGACCGTGAGAGCTTTTCACACGTGCAAGCAGAAAGAGGGTCAATCTATTAGCTTATATGTTCTTAAGATGAAGAACTACATAGATAACTTGGAACGTCTTGGTCACCCCGTGTCATTAAACCATGCAATGAGTTAATTTTAATCTCTTTATCTAAGGACTATGATGGATCCGTCCAAAATTACAATATTCATGGCATGGGGAAGATTGTGAATGAATTACATGTCATGCTCAAGTTACATGATGTCACACCCCCAAAATATCACAACGGAAAGGTAAACAGAGGCGTGACTTTATAGCACAAAGAAACGCAAAAATATAAAGAACGAACTCTAAATGAGTCATTTTGAAAAGGTGTTCATTTGATACATTTGAATAAAATAGGTTGTCACAAAATACATCACATAGTTTTATCATGAAATAGTAAATTTTTTGGAAATGAAATCAAATAAACACAATTTATGCAGAAAGTCTTCAATGATGCGATCACAACTGAGTAACCTACATGAGACTCCATGATGCTAGCCATACAAGTTATTGACCTGATAAAATACATGCTAAAACGTCAACATAAAGTTGGTGAGTTCATAGGTTTAAGTAAAATATCAGTGTGGATCACAAGGTTTTCGAGTGTATGTGATTATTATAATAATTAAAATATCATACAAAATGTATTACTATTGCACTAAGCTCATGACACCGAAGCCTTAACCCAAGTTCAAGTTGTTACAAGTCGCTACCCAAGAAATTCGATGATTTGCCAAAACACCAAAAAACTACTTTAAATGAAATGTGTCCGTTTGACATGGTAATCAATTATTACATACCTAGACGGGGGTTGTCAACCCCAATATATCTATCCACAGTATTCATGCTTACACAAAGTAATTAACGATTCATGATAGTGGGGACTTCATGGCAATAGGGTAACTTAGACAATACGTAAAAATTTAAAGTACTTGTGTTCGTAAGTAAAAGCAAAAAATGTATTCTCACCCTAAGTATTTCAAAACAAGTAAAGTTGTAGTTTAAAACAAGTAAAAGTGGGGCTATGAAACTCACCATATCAAAGTGATACAATCGGGAAATATATCAATTTCAATGAAACGCGAGTCCTAACCGCGACCTAATTATATAAGACGCTTTAGGTTATAATATGATATGAACTAAATGCTATGAGTTTTATAAATATTTTATCACCCATATATACTTGTGTCTAAGGTTTACCAAGCTCAAAAATAAGATTTAAATCAAGTTTACTAAGAAATTAGTAAAGTTGTAGTTCAAAATAAGTAAAAGTGGGGCTATGAAACTCACCTTATCAAAGTGATACAATCAGGTTCATAACTCTTTCATTTCCTACTGAAACAAGTCCATTCTAAAGCCTAGATTAAAGTTTTTAGTGGTCTTACAAAAAGGTAAGCCTTACTGTATGAATCATAGCTTAAAGGGTTCAAAAGTGCTAAACAACACACGAAGGTCAAAGCTGAGAATTTCTAGAATGATCCACCCAACTTGTTTTACTCATAACTACTTTAAAACCTAACCTCTAGAGTTGATTCAACTTGATGAGTTTAAGTATAAGTCTTATATACAAATAGTTCACAAGACTCAACTTGCCAAACTACTCTTAAGGTGCTCAAAAATTAGTGTAAAGTTAAGTGTGTAAATCTAGACACTTTGTCTTGCATGAAATTCTAAAAATACTAATATATTCCCTAAATTCATGAAATTCATAATGGAATTTACTAAGACATATTACTAAGATGTAAAGCCACGAAATGTGTCATAAGTGTTCTTTAAAGTGGTGAGAACATGTGTACAAGTTGACCCAAAAATCTGCCCAGTTTGAGGTTTTCAACAAACAAGTTTATTTTAAGATTTTACACAAGTATATATTGGTGATATAAAAAAAGAACTAAATGATTATAATGAATAAAAATAAATATTATGAGATGCTTACAAAGAGGCGGTGATGATTTGGATGATTAGGAATGCACAAATTACCCAAGAACACTAGAAAACCCTAGTTTCAAAGCACCAAACCCTACTTTTGATTATCCAAACCCTAATCCTTGTAAAACCTTTAACTTAAATTTTGAAAACTTGTTTGAATACTTGGAAATGAGCTGAGATTGAGTGTATGTGAATGTCTTTAAGTATGTGAAAGGAAGAACGACTAGTGGTTTAATCTTATAGTAAAAGAAATAGAATGGTCAAAAGGGGCTTTCATCTTTGCATGTGTTTGTGTAAACACTTGGAATGTGGAAATGAATTTTAGCGGTCGTGAGTCCTTTGGGATGTGCTAATTGATGGGTACAAGAGGAGGAATTTTTTCCCATGCATGGTGCTTTTATCTTAGTTGTTAAGAAAGTGTGGTTGTTAAAAGTTAAGAAAGTAAGAGTTGGAGTATTCATTAGTGTTTGGATGATTTTTGTGTGTAAAAGGGGAGGGAAATGTTTATTTGAAAAGATATAAGTGTTATAATGTATTAGTAAAGGTGGTAAGAGTATTGGGTAAGTTGTGCATGCATGCATGTAATAAAAATGCAATTTGGAAACTTTTATTAAAAATGTAAAATCGTATGCAAATACTTGTAAAAATATGTTCAATCGACCAACAATATACTTGTTATGTGTAGACTAAACTTAGTCTATTCGTTCAAAGTTGTTTCACGTTGTACGCGGGATAACCTAACCGGTTATATGTAAAGTCTAAAATTTGCTTATTTGAAATAAAATGTTCAACTTTATAAATAAATGAAAAACTAAAATTTCCGATTGTCACAGTCTCCCCTTGTTAAAAAATTTCGTCTTGAAAATTATTTTTGCCATTCGATGAAGCGTTGTCTAAGAAAGGGGGTGGGTAAGTATTTAAAATAATATTTGAGTATCAAACAACAATCAGTTCATAATACAATGCGAAAATAGTTCGTAAGATAATTTCAAGCTTTCCGGCCTAAAAACGAGTAAAACAGTAAAAAAAGAGGGGTTTTGAATACTAACACAAAATGTTTGCTTTTCGACAATTTACGTATAAAATCGATTTAAATGAAACTCAAATATAACGACTCCCAATATAGCATAAATCTTTCCTAAGTTGAACATAGGTGATCAGGCTAGGTTCAACTAAGGTCTAATGATGCAATACTCGGCTTAGTTATACTAGCGACATGTTTGGTGCTATTAAAAGTTGTTTTTCTATCAGTTGGGATTGACAGACTATGACGAGTTTCAATATTATCTAAATTGGTATTATGTAAGGTCATTAAAAGCTTTTTCAGACCATTGTATCACTTGCAACGTCTTGAAAACTATTTAGAAACCGTAAAACAAATGAGTTTCTTTCTTTAAAATCACAAAAAGTAAAGAGAATGAGATGTTAATAAGTCGTGTTCTAAAAGTAAGTGTTTCAAAAGTATGGGACGGGTGTTCAAACTCGGAGTCAGATAGTAAAATTGTGACAATCCGTCAAATTCAGGTCGTTATTTTATTCTCGAGTATTAATTATAGTTTTCATTTTTATGTTGAGATATGAACTCACGACTAACCGGGAAGAAATTAGGGCTTACACTTGTAATTTAAGTAACGTTTATGAAGAACCGGCGAATCCTACGTTAAGCATCGACGTTTATATTTTCAAAATGCCGTAGAAATATTTTTATTACATTCGTTTTTATTTTTCGTATCTCGTACTATTTTTACTTTTTACGAAAAACGACTACAAATCGTACCTTTTTAAATATCGGACTTTGATAATACCCGCATTTACAAAATGTGGGACAAGTTTTTTTATAACTCTTCCCATTAACCTAAGGGGGATCAAAAGTGGAAGGGATCCACAATTGACCCCCATGTGTCATCCAACCTCACACTATAAACCTACACTTGGCATTTCTCTCCTTAACACATATAAGGCCACTTTGACCAAGAGATACACACACAACTCATTTTTATAACCAAAATTCTGCATTTCTCTCCTCCTCCCCTCCTTATTTCGTGAGCTATACCACCACAACACCCATTTTTATAAATTTTTGAAGATCAAAGATTAAGCACACTAGTGAATATGACTACCTAGTGTAATCCTTGCATTTTTGAGGTGATTTAAAGAGGTTTTAAAGAAGGTTTTTATACAAGTTGGGGCTGAAGTTAAACAAGTTTTTATCAGATTTTGGTAATAAAATGAGATCTAAAATAATTTGGGTGAAAATCAAAGTTGGAGTAGAAGGGTTATATTGTTTTTTTTTTGATCAATTGATCATTCTCATCATCTATTTGGGGTAAAACTCTACTTGTTTTCATTATTATTGTATTTTTGATTTCCTTATTGTATATGTAAATGTATGATATATGATGATCAAGAGGTGAAATGGTTCATGCATGCATAGATCTAGATCAAAAATGGCTTAATCAACTATTAAAACTAGCTAGAAATCACTAAAAATTACGGGCTTATGTTAACAGTAAGTGTCGGGAATATGACACAACAGATGCGTTGTATAGAGAATAATATGCACTCATAGCGAGGGTGTATAGTAGGCATACCTTGTTGGGAACCCCAACATATTGATATGGTAACGTTCAATGTCATGAGGCTTATAAATAATCCCCCGATATAACTTTGTTTGGCCACATCGTTATATCCTGATGAATATTGAGAAATGATACTTGTGTTCGGAAATTTTATTGTTTATATATATAAACTCTATGGATTCACTCAACATTATTGTTGACTTTTAGCATGTTTTATCTCAGGTCCTTGAAGGTAATTCGGCGATGGAGATTATTGGATGTCACTTATGGAACAACAAATGTTTTGAAGGCCCATTAAATAAATGTCATTCGAGGAATATTTCAAAAATGTTGTATGAATTATGAAATGATTTGGGACCTATGATGTAAACTTTTATTCGAATGAATGTATTTTAAAACGTCTCTTTTCGAGTCGTTTTCTATGCTTGAGTTGTTATATTAATACGTAGCACCCCAAAGGACCCTTCCGCTGAGATATATGAAAATGGGGGTGTTACAGATTGGTATCAAGAGCTTAAGTTATAGAGAACAAAAGATTTTCAAAAAAAAATGAACGAAAGGATTTTTGAAATCTTTTAACTATAACTGTGCAAGCGAAATCTCCGAATTACCAATGGACAAGAATGAGAAGGAATTATTTATCGATATATATATGGAAAAATATATATGTTATAGAATGAAATTTTCATTTATTTGAATATAAATGTTAATTATGTAATTATTTAATACTAATACGAGATATTTATACGACGCAGATTGTCATGGAGAACCCTAATCACCTTAACGAGCGAACGAAGCTAGTCCCTGAAGTGAACCCAGTTGTTCCCGAGCCAACCAAGTAAGGATATCCATGACCAACGAATGGTTGACATCCCAACGATATTGATTTTAGTTGATTATGACAATTGAAGAACCTGACGGAAGTCCGGAAGAGGAACCCGAGGAAGATGTTAAGATGAGCTCGCAATGATGCAGAGTTTATTTCCTATGATGTGGAGGGTGACAAAACCCCGCCACCTGGAGATGTGTCATTTGATTCTGTGTCATCCGATTCTGAGTCAGAGGACGAGGAGGTCGATGTTGCACCCGAGGCTACTGCTGGGACTATTACCCAAAAGCCTTATGCCACTCGTACCTTCCCGAGAGGTCTATTTGAATGGGTTATTATCTTCCTGCTCGTGACCATCTTATTATTGATGATTTAAGCACCGTGGGCTCTGAGGCGTGATTTAGAGCGTCGCCCCCCCCGTGCGTCGCGCTAGAGGAGATGGAGGCTAAGTGGGTACATGTCAAACTGAGATTGAGCTCTTCGCAAATTCCCAAGTATACAATTGGGGAGAAAGAAGGAGTATACTTAATCACATTTGAGCAATTCGAGTGTGGCTTTGTTAATGTTCTCGAGAGGGTGTCGGTATTGGAAAGCGGGGAGAATGCCACATTGAAGAAAAGGTTGGCTGAGACTAAGACTAAGTTAGAGTGGGCTCGTATGGAGTGTGACATGGCTAAGAGGAGGTTGCATGTGTCTCAAGGGTGGAACAAGAGATTCTACATGGAGATGGTTCACATTAGGGTTCTTCCTAAGCCGCCATCTGATGATGAGGATACTGAGCGTCCGAGAAAGAAATCAAAGAACTCTCCTCCTAGTGGGACCGAGAGCCTTCTGAGTCCATAGATCACCTAGTGCTCTTAGTAGATAATTTATCATTGTAGTATCTTTTGTAATCACTAACTAACTGAGATATCAGTTAGTAGAACTAGTCCTTGAATTTGTATAGCATTAGATGGTGACATGTAATGTTGACGAACACATCTTGTAACTCGTTGTGAATAATGACATACTATCTTTTGATATCTTAAATTCTACATGTGTCGTTATCTTTCTTTTCTTGTTTCTTGGGGGGTGGTGTGTTGTTCCTAGAAAGTTGTTTGATGCAATAAATGAATGAATACTCATTATGATTTGAATTGTGTTGTAATTTCTTCTCTTCGTATTCTCAATCGCTCATCAATATCATGGATCTCATACGATTTTGTCTAAACTCTTTTCCTATCAGATTGTAATCGTTCCACCCATTTATTTTGTGAATCCACTCTTGTACTACCTCATGCAAACCAACTTTAGTGTTTTATAAGTTTAATATATATCCACCTGAGAAAAAATTAAATTTCCATCATTATGACGGAGTTTATTTTAATTGAGACCTTATAAAAGTCGTTATCACAATAAAGTTGTTATTAAAACAACTGTAAATTAAATACTTTCATACTATGAACGGTCTCTGTAAAATCATCTTTGATTTTCCATCTTAGAATTAAGCATGGTTAATAACATTTAAATATAATAACACTAGTTTTGACGAAACTGAGCATTGCATTGCTATTCCCTAAATTTAACATAGTCGTGCACCTAACGTAAAATTTAGGAAGGGGCATGCAAGGCTAAATAGTAGTCATCGTAAGATTTTGAAAAGGTAAACTTTTAACCGTAATTCCTAAAAAAAAAAAAATTTTTTTGGCTTGCAAGTATTACAAGATAGGGATATCTACATATGTGCCCTTATCCTTTTCCCAATCGAATTAACCATCTGTGGATGCGTCTTACTTGACATATTGTTATTCTATCCCCGGGGGGGGGGGGGGGGGGGGGGGGGGGGGCCTCTTATTTTCCTTTCTATTCATTAGGAAATGCTTTGACACTATCCAAATTATCGACTACTGATACCCGACTTGAAGTTTCGACGTTTCTATCCTTTCTTTTCGACTAATCCTCCTTTGAGTAACGTGGGTAAAGATCCGAGATGCCTTCGGATGTGAATAACGAATTATGAAAGTATGGGGTTTATGCATACCCATCATGGTATGCGTCTCTCTTTTGACTCGAAATTCGCCCGTGTGAATCACGCGTTGACTTCGCTCTTCAATTGCTAACTCTGTCTCTTGATTCCCTTGATTCGAGAAAGGTTGTGAGTTATTCCTAGCTCAAGTAAATCAGAAGGAATTGAAGGAGAAGCTATTGGGAGACGTTCCTGTTATTCGAGACTCTCCCGAGGTATTTCCTGAAGAATTACCGGGACTTCCGCACCAAGGCAATTAATTTCCCATATTGATCTATTCTCGGTGCTAGCCACCTGGGCAAGTACGCCATCGTTTAGCACCATCTGAAATGAAGGAGTTGTCCAAGCAACTGCAAGAGTTGTTGGAGAAAGGTTTTATTCGACCGAGCTCATCACCGTGGGGAGCTCCGGTATTGTTCGTGAAGAAGAAGGATGGATCGTTCCGAATGTGCATAGATTACCGAGAACTGAACAAGTTGACAATCAAGAATCGATATCCATTACCGAGGATTGATGACTTATTCGATCAGCTGCAAGGTTCTAGTGTTTATTCGAAGATTGATTTACGGTCTGGTTATCATCAACTTCGTATCCGCGAGGAAGACATTCCAATTACAGCGTTTAGAACTCGTTATGGACATTATGAGTTTCAAGTAATGCCTTTTGGACTGACTAATGCACCTGCAGTATTCATGGATTTGATGAATCGCGTGTGCAAGCCGTATCTTGATAAGTTCGTAATCGTATTCATTGATGACATTCTGATTTATTCCAAAAATAAAGAAGAACATGGTAAACATTTGAAGACTATCTTGAATTTGCTAAGGAGCGAAAAGTTGTACGCTAAGTTTTCAAAGTGTGATTTTTGGCTTGATTCCGTGCAATTCCTTGGCCATGTGATTGATAGTAGTGGAGTTCATGTTTTTTTTTTTTTGTTGATCCTAGCGAAATCCGGAGCCATTAAAAATTGGCTCACCGACGTACACCCAACGAAAGTGCATAATTTTTGGGTTTGGCAGGTTATTATCGAAGGTTTATTAAGGAGTTTTTTCCTTTAATATCCAAACATTAACTAAACTCACTCAGAAAAAAAAAATAAGCCGTATGTATGGGGCGACGACGAAGAGGAGGCATTTCAAACATTGAAGCTGAAATTGTGTAGTGCGCCAAGATTTATACACAACCCGTAAGAAGGAAGCGAAGACTTTGTTGTGTATTGTGATGCATCCCTTAAAGGATTTGGAGCTGTGTTGATGCAACGAGAAAAGGTGATTGCGTACGCCTCTAGGCAACTTAGAAAGAATGAAGAAAATTATACGACCCATGACTTGGAATTAGGAGCGGTGGTTTTTGCTCTTCGACTATGGAGACATTATTTGTACGGCACTAAGTGTACGGTATACACCGATCACAAAAGTCTACAATATATTTTGGATCAGAAAGAGCTAAATATGAGGCAGCGTAGATGGATTGAACTTCTGAGTGATTACGATTGTGTTATTCGTTATCACCCGGGAAAGGCAAATGTTGTCGCTGATGCATTGAGCAGGAAGGATAAGGAACCGATTCGAGTGCGTGCTTTAGTGGTGACGGTACATAACAATTTACCCGAACAAATTCAAAATGCACAAGTTGAAGCGTGCAAGGAGGAAAATATTGGTGCCGAAGGATTTCGTGGCGAAGGGGAGCCATTTTTGGGAAGTTAGATCCGATGTATGAATTGTCTGAAAGGACGATAAGGTTACCATTATATGAAGATTGAGAGGTCTAACATCATTTGAATCACATAATCAAAATATTCCATTCATCCTGATCGGATAAAATGTAACCAGGGAATTGAGGAAGTTGTACTGGTGGCCGAATATAAAAGCTGACATTTGCGACATATGTCAGTAAGTGCTTGCCATGTGCTAAAGTCAAGGCTGAACAGCAAAAGCCATCAGGATTACTTTAGCAGTCGGAAATTCCTGTTTAGAAATGGGAGAGAATTACAATTGATTCATTAACAAAGCTTCCAAGACATCATCTGGATATGATTCAATTTCTGGTTATTGTTGATCGATTGACAATCGCTCACTGTATTCCGATGATAAAGTATAAAAATGGAGAAGCTTACTCGATTGTATTTGAAGGAGATTGTTTGTAGGCACGGGGTGCCCGTGTCGATTATTTCGGACCGAGACCCTCGTTTCGCATCAAGGTTTTGGAGATCTCTTCAAAAGTCATTGGGGACGAATTTAGATATGAGCACTGCTTACCATCCTGAAACTGATGGTCAGAGTGAAAGAACGATACAGACATTAGAAGACATGTTGCGTGCTTGCGTGATTGACTTTGGTAGTGGCTGGGATAAGCACTTACCTTTGGCTGAATTCTCATACAATAATAGTTATCACGCTAGTATTAAAGCCGCACCTTTCGAAGCTCTATACGGAAGGAAATGTAGATCGCCTGTATGTTGGAGTGAGGTTGGAGATGCCCAACTCATGGGACCAGAAATGATTCGCGAAACGACAGAGATGATTGTGCAAATCAAGAACCGATTATTAGCTGCTCGTAGTAGACAGAAAAGTTATGCGGATGTGAGACGTAAACCTTTGGAGTTCGAAGTGGGTGACAAAGTTATGCTGAAAGTATCACCGTGGAAAGGTGTTGTTCGATTTGGGAAACGTGGGAAATTAAGTCCCCGTTATATTGGACCATTCAAGATTTTATCAAGAGTAGGTCCGGTGGCATATAAATTGGAATTACCCTGAGAGCTTCAAGGAATACATAATACATTCCATGTGTCTAATTTAAAGAAATGTTTATCAGATAAAGAACTAATCATTCCACTCGACGAAGTAAGGATCGACGAGAAGTTGCATTTCATCGAAGAACCCATTGAAATCATGGATAGAGAAGTGAAACAACTTAAGCAAAGTCGGATTCCTATAGTTAAAGTTCGATGGAACTCGAGTCGTGGACCAGAATATACTTGGGAATGGGAGGACCAGATGTGGAAGAAATACCCACATCTCTTTGATTTTAATAATAAGCGGGCGACAAGATGAATTGATCTTCAGGGATGAAGATCCCTTTTTAGGGGGAAATGTTGTGACAATCCGTCAATTTCAGATCGTTATTTTATTCTCGAGTATTAATTATAATTTTCAATTTTATGTTGAGATATGAACTCACGACTAACCGGGAAGAAATTAGGGCTTACACTTGTAATTTAAGTAACGTTTATGAAGAACCGGCGAATCCTACGTTAAGCATCGACGTTTATATTTTCAAAATGCCGTAGAAATATTTTTATTACATTCGTTTTTATTTTTTGTATGTCGTACTATTTTTACTTTTTACGAAAAACGACTACAAATCGTACCTTTTTAAATATCGGACTTTGAAAATACCCGTATTTACAAATTTTAGGACAAGTAATAAACTCACCCCACTAATCTAAACCCCCATTGGGGCGGATTCACCAAGGGCGAGGTATCCCCATGGCATTGACCCATGCAATTGCCCTAAACACTTGGCATTTGGTCTCAAGGCATATATAAAGCTCTCTTTGACCAATTTACACACACACAACTCACTTTTATAAACAAAAATCTGCATTTGCTCTCTTCTTTGCCCCACCTTGACGCCACACACTCACCACAAACACCCATTTTATAAATTTTTGAAGATCAAAGATTTAGCACACTAGTGAATATGACTACCTAGTATAATCCTTGCATTTTTGAGGTGTTAAAAAGGGTTTTCAAGAAGGATTTTGTACACTTTAGGGGCTGAAGTTAATTGGGTTTTATAAAAGCTATTTGGGTAGAGAAAATGATGGTCAAAGTGTTTTTGGAGTAAAGACTAAGCTTGGATTTGAAGTCTACATCAAGTCTTGTTGTTATTGTTGATCATTTGATCATCATCATCATTTTCTTGTGGTAAAACTTTATAAGTTTTGTTATCATTTTATTTTGATTTCAAAATGTATATGTATATGTATGATATATGATGATCAAGAGGTGAAATTGTCCATGCATGCATAGATCTAGGTTAAAAATGGCTTAATCAACTATTGAAACTAGCTAGAAATCATTGAAAATTTAGGGCTGTTGTTAACAGCAAGTTCTGGATTTTTGGGTTGGCTTAATGGTTGATTTGATTTACCTAGGTTGTAGAGAATTGAGTTATGAACATATGGCTAATTGGATACTCAATGGAAAGTAAAAATTGAATGAGTTATGACCATTTTACCAAAAGACATCAGTTCTGACCTTGCTATACAGATGGCACAAAAAGTCATACTTACGTACTGAGTTGGTTAAAAAGCTAAAACTATGAGACCTAGATAAAATCATGTAGGTTCTGGACCAATTGGATGATCAACCAATTCATTATGGTTTGATGTAGGTTTGGATCAATTGTTGATCTTCAAACCAATTCATTATGGTTTGTAAATGGCATCAAAAATGGTGAAAGTGAGATTTCAGTCCGAATTTGTAACTTGACCTTTATGTATAAAAGTAACCCTATGTATATGTATGACTAAAAGATGTACTAAAATGAGTTTAAATCTGTAAAGTGGACTTAAAGTATGAGCCAAGCAATTAATATATAAATTATTACATTCCGGTTTAAAAAGTACGTCTATTTTCGTAAACATAATAGTATCTAAAATTTACTACTACCCAAACACGATACTATGTAAAGGATTTTTTGTAACTAAAACCGACGGTGGTGGATCCTACTTCTTGGGTGTTTTTAAAGTTAATTACAGTTAATAAAATGTCTGATATCTTGAGAACTATAAATTTTATAATAAGATCTTTTACAGCTTAAATGGGACATAAGGCCCTAATTGGGCACTAGCCCTATGTATTAACATTTGACATATATTGGACTTGGATTTAAGCCCCATCCCTTCGGGCTTTATTAATGAGCTAATAACCTGGTCTTGGGTTAATAATAGCATCCTAATACATAATGGACTGCTTAATCGGGCCTATTGGGCTTTTTGAGCTAATTTAGCAATAACTAGTAAATGGCTAATTAAAAACAAGCTAAAAACTAGAAAAGAAAACTATAAGTGTGATTTAAATATGGTGCAAGAGCATGATCAATCATATAAACTACATGTATAATATACTTATTTATTTATGAGTTTGCGTAATTTTTACTCGTCTAGGAAACTAATGGTCCCCTTTACAATTTGTATGGGTATGGTTGATTGACGCTCTACTTCCATGTTCTTTATTAATGATATGCTAGTCCGGACATCACTAAGTGAGTTCATAGCCTCGCATTTTTACACTTTAATTGTTTGTATACCCGCGAGGGAGATAACATGCTGTTTTTAAATAGAACAACAATGCGGATTGTATTGCTAGTTGCTGGATTATTATTATTGTTTAGCTTTAACTCGCTGATAAAAGACCTGCGGAAATCATGTATGTTTTTTGCGGGTAATGGCATTTGCTGTATACATGGGAATAGTACTATTTGGAGACTGCCACCTCTAATCCGTGACGACTGGCTATCGTCAAGTGTCGGGAATATGACACAACGGATGCGTTGTATAAAGAATAATATGCCCTATAGCGAGGACGGGTATAGTAGGCATTCCTTGTTGGGAACCCCTACATAATGATCTGTTCAATTTGGAGGAATCACAAAGTTGGTATAGTTATTTATACAGTTGGCTATCACCCTTTAGCAGGTTTGAAAAGATCTGTTCACATTTGGGTTCTCACAGAGTTGTAAAGTTCAATGTCATTAGGCTTATAAATAATTCCCCCGATATAAATTTGTTGGCCCACATAGTTATATCCTGTTGAATATTGAGAAATGATACTTGTGTCTCGGAAATTTTTTTGTTTTATATACTATAAAATCCCACCCCTATGGTATTCACTCAAAATTATGGTTGAGTTTTAGCTTGTTTTTATCTCTGTGCTTGATGGTAGTTCGGGATGGAGATTTTGGTTGTCGCTTATGGAAAAAACTATAATGTTTTGGATAGGCCATTAAATTAAATGCCATTTTAAGGAATATTTGAAATATGTTTGTATGAATTATCGAATGATTTTGGGACCTCGGATGTAAACTTTTATTCGAATGATGTATTTAAAATACGTTATCTTTGAGAGTCATATTCTTATGCTTGAGTTGTTATATTATGACGTAGCACCCCAAATGACCCTTCCGCTGAGATATATAAAAATGGGGGTGTTATAAATATAGGGAGTAATACATGATTAAATAAACAAAGTCTTTTATCTTATTGTTATCACCAGTAGCGTAGAATATATTTAGTTTAATAGCTAAAACCAAAACCACTCTCCCAATTATATGATTTACTTGCTTTCACATAAAATATAAAAATACAAAATAATCTTCCCTCAACCCTTAGAATTCTGTTAGACCGTGATCAAGCCTTCTGAGCCTATTCCCCGAGTGAACGATAACAACCCCCAGAGTCTTGCCTATACTGCTACTACAAACGATTAGGTGCTCTGCCTAGGGAGTTGTAAAACTTCTTGTAGAAGTCCTACGACGACCGCATCAAGTTTTTGGCGCCGCTACCGGGGAATAGTTAGGTTTTGATCATAGTTTAGCTTAGTTCTACTTGCTTGAATCCTTTAAGTGATGGGAATTTAATCTCCGCATTCTTAAGATTTCATGCTAGTATATCTTTTCTTCTTGTTATCTGTTTCGTAACCTATTCTCGTCAACCACCATGGGAGACGAGAATCCTATCCGTACTCTAGAAGACTACTCCAAACCAAGACATGAGGGTTACAGGCTAATACCATCGTGGTTGGTGCCAAATAACGTCATGATCTTCCACAGACATCGTTGATGCTATACAAATACGAACCAACACCCTTAAAGGGTTTCCTTAAAACTTGTGGACTCACTCTGAACTTGACGGTTGAAAATGGGAAATAATGCGCCTTCGTTTTTTTAAATTTCACTACGCGATCAAGCTAGCAATTGGCTTAATCGCTACTTCCTGCAGGACGATTGCCCAACAATGGGACGAGATCTTATACCCTCAATTCTTGCTCAATTATTTCCTCAGGGAAGGACCACAAAAACTCCAATATGATATCCTGATGTTTTCCAACAACATCATGTAAAGAATCTTTATCTAAGCATGGATCCTGTTTCATGGACTTACTCACCAAAAAGTCCTCTCATCAATGGCATCGACCATTGGCCCCAAAGTCATTTTTTTATGTCCATGTCAATCCCGTCACAGATGAACCATTGAACCAGTCGGCTCGGTGGTAAGCTTCGTGAACCCTCAACGCTGAGGAATCCTGGGCAATATTGGTGGACTAAGCCCTCTATGACAACGAAAGTTGGAACGACCCAAGGGATTTCGCTAAGCCGGTCAAGGCAATCGCTTTGCCTCATGATGTCCCGAGTACATCAGACCGCCGTCTAATCGAGCTTGAAAAATCAAGTCCAACGCTTGATGGAAGCTATTTGACTCACAAAACAACTTACTAAGTAACAATATCGACTACCTCATGTGAGATCTGCAGTGGTCCCCACGACACTCAGTATTGCATGGAAGATCCCAAACAAGCCTTTGTTGAATATGCATCCTCGCGTACCGATGAAGCGGGAGGTAAGCGGTATACCTTCAAGCCTGAGCAAAACAATCTTGGTGACACCTACAATCCGTCATGGAAAAGTCACCCAAACCTTAGGTGGAGACAACCCCAAAATTCCCAAAATAATTTCTCAAACCCACCTAACCGGTTCTAACCTAACGGTTCAATCCTGAATCGTTCCTTCAACAACCGTCCTTAAAATTTTAACAATCAATCAAATATAAAAGGACTGGCTTTCTAATTTATGGCATCTCAAGACACCATATTGTTTAAGTTTGAAGCCAATTTCAAACGACAACAAGGTGAGATGACAAACAAAATAAACACTGTGTTGAAGGCCATCACTGATCAAATAGCGGGTACATTACCTAGCGATACGGTTAAGAACCCAAAACTGGGGACTCATCTAGTTTCATCTGCTTGTTCTTACCCAACTCAAGACCCGCAATCCTTAACACCATATCCTAGCTCAATCAAAGCCATCACGATCTCCACCTAAAAGAGCCAGCATTATAAGAATCATTGTTAATGAGCCTGACAAGAGCAGGTCTTGGGAGAAAATCAGCTCTAACCACATCCACAACCTGATCATTAGGCTTCCATCATACTGAACAAGTAAAAAAGTATGAATTACAAGCTCGAATCGCTATGATTAGTTCCCCAATCTCTACTACAAAATTTGTATGCAGCTAAGAGGAAGATTGGAGAAGTTAATGTTCATAGAGATCATAAGAGATGATGATGAACCTCATAATGAGAGGTCCAATGAGGTGATGGGAGAACAATGAAGGCCGGTGGTAGAGTACTTTGACAGTTTTACCAACTAGAGATGAGCTAGCCTAACATAAGTTCCTTTTGTGTGGGATGATCCTCAATAATTTCTTACAAAACCCAGCATTACGAAAGGAAGCTCTACAATTTACGGGATACCATGCAACATTAGGCATGTGATTGTCGAAAAAGCCTACTTTGACTTTACTCATCTCTAAATATAATGACTCGAATGATGTGTAATTTAGATCGATGAGGGAAAAATCACCCTTACGGGGAAGATGAGAATGGAAAGAATTAGTAATTTCATAGGGAGGATTAAAGGCTGATTTTTGCATGTCTTCTTAGGACAACTTCCCTACTGTGGTTAGACTTTTGATTGTCGAGGATAATTCGCTCATTCATAAGACCCTAGGTTGTCACAAGTAGTACTAGGGAGGCCTTTTATTGAAATATCCAATATGACTCACGACCTACCCGAAGGAGTAGTTAGGTTCACCAACGAAGACGATGAAGTTGCCTATAAAATGCCCCCATAAGATAAAACAATACAAATAGTTATCAAACCTTGAAAAGGAACACACAAAATCGGTCTATCTTAGGAACAAGGAGGACAAAAGAAGAGGAGTTGACTATGTAATGAGTAAGATATTAGGGTTCTACAAGGAGTGTTTAGAGTTAGGCCCTGAGTATGTCACTGGATTGGATGATGAAGGAGAAGTCACGTAAGGACGTGTGACTTCGAGTCTAGCTACAAGACTCGTTAATAAAGAAACAACAAGTATTTCGGAGGGTAACCCAATTTACTTTATCCCGCAATATAGGGAGTGTCATGTGTGTTTTAAATTCTTTATAAGTTTGTTTTATTAGTTTGAACTATCTTGTAATTCAGGCTTTGTTTTGTCTTTAACTCGTACATAATTTTAATCAAGGTATTTTGCAAACTATTAAGTGTGGGGAATTTATCCGGCTTTTGAGCTATTTTCAAAACATGTTAATTGAATTGTTTAGATTATTTCTGTCTATTGATTAAATAGTTAATCTTATGTTTTTATGCAGCAATTTATATAGGAATTAACTTATGGAATGCGTGCAGGAAAAATTTTTCATCAAAAAACAAACAAATTTCGTTTTCACAGATGTGCGATGACGACGTCACAATTAACACGCGACACTGTCACCACATCACCTGTGATGGGGTCACACAACCCCTGACGGCGTCAAATGCACATGACAAGAAAACTTAAAGTTTTTAATTATTTTTGAAAATAAAACTTGCATAACATTTACATATATGTACACTTTGTTATAATCTGCAAAAAACACTAATGAGTTTCAACTATTACTCTCATCCTATCTTTCGAGTCGAACCCTAAATTCATATTGTTGTATTGGTTTAATCGCACCATTTTTGGCTTGGTGTAGTTGGTTCTTTGTCTTTGATTACAGGTTATATTTGATGAGAAGAAGTTTGGAAATTCTTAGGAAGTTTTATTTGATGATTCTTAGAGGATGATTTAACTAGTTATCGCATGTTTCTTCTCCATTATTGAGTAAACCAGGGGAGTACTAGTGTCTTTTCATTGTTTTTCTTTTCCATTTGTTTCATTTCAACGGGTTCTTATATAGAAATTTAGGGACAATCTTCAACTTAAGTGTAGGGGGTATATTTCCTTTGAAAAGATTCGTCTTTTGTTTCCAATTTGCTTTGTCCTTACATTGACGGGTAATATATAAAACATAACATAAGAGGTAATTTTTACCCATATTTAATTTTTTTTATGACACATATCGACGAAAACCAAGTATTAATAGCGTATCATGGTTCGGAATTTATATGACTAGCATAATAACCCTTAGAATTCCACCCCAAAATGTGAGGTTCGCCCTAAGTTCTTTAGGAATTCGGATACCCATCATTGGTAACCCAAGATGATTTTATCTGTACCCCGGTTCTAGTTAAGGTTTTGATAGCTGCCATGCGTTGTGCATGTTGTATTCCGTTTGTTTCTGGCCCATGTATGCATTGCCTTGTCGCCTTTTCTAGAATGTCTGGTGTTAGTAAAATCATATGAGTGTATTGGTAGCATATTAAATTCTAGAACTTGTTATTGTGATGTATTCTGAGACCACATAGTAAGTATTAGGATTTGCTTGATAAGAGGCATTAGGATTAACCCATGTTTTAAACTTGTAATTGTTATGATGGTCACACCGATCATATATCTATCTTACATACTTGCCATGCACTCACCTTTAGTGCAGGTTACCCTATACAACCCTCCGAAGCCTATCATTTTTCTCGGTTCTCGTTATTTTTTGGTTAAGACGATAATTATTGAAGAACATTGTCACCCTTAAACCAATCGTTACACCCAAATCGCACTTTTAAGTCATTCGAAGATGATTTTCAAAAATGTTGTATGAATTATGAAATAATTTAGGACCTATGATGTAAACTTTTATTTTGAATGAATGTATTTAAAAACGTCTCTTTTCGAGTCGTTTTCTATGCTTGAGTTGTTATATTATGACGTAGCACCCCAAATGACCCTTCCGCTGAGACATATAAAAATGGGGGTGTTACAGTGTCTTTCCTAAGTTCATCATCATTATCACCCAGATTCCCTTCTTGATCTTGTGGAATGTCTGAATCTGCAACCACAAACACTAGTTCCTCTGATTGAACAGACTTTCCAGAATGTTTTGGTTGAGACTTGGTGCCTTTGGAGGAGCTTGACGTTGAATCTTTATTTTTTAGACTTGTGATTGGTTCTGCATCTTTGCTTGTCTTTCTCTTCTTTAACCCTCGGTCTGATCCAGCGGAAGGGTCTCCATCTTTATCCTTGTCTTTTCGGCCACGCTTCAATGAATATACATCATAAGAGAAGAAGAAATCTTTGTCAAGATCGTAAGAGTTTTTCAAACTATCATAGCAATCTCGGTGTTCGGGAGCTGCTAGATATGATTCGCTTTTCTCCATTTTGTCGAGAAGAATATTCTTTAACTTAAATTCTGTAAGTGTAGCAGCAACCTCATAAGTAGAATGTGGTTGAGAATACACCTTTGCTTGAGTAACTTCATCACGTGATTCTTGAATTAACATTTCGATCATAGGTGGAGCGAAGTTAGACACTTCCTTGGGCAAAATTTGAGGCAGCTGATCTTTCACTTGCTCTTTGATTCTTGCTGTGAGAGTCTCTAAAAGGAAGTTCATGAAGTCTTCTCTGGTTTCTCCCAACCTTATGTCTAGATGTTCATCAACTAATGTTGTTACTTGAGTGTGTAAAGGGTCCTTTTTAAGTTCAACAACTTCTTTTTCCAATGCTGTGATTCTGTCGTTGAATCGAAAGACTGATGAGAAGTCAGGAAGTGTAGATAGAGGATTTGTAGTTTCAATTGTCGACAGTGGATTGGGTGTTGACAGAATTGGTGGAGGAGTGAAGGTTTATGATGATTGAGGAATGTTTGTATATATAGGTGATGATTCAGTTATAACAGAAACCGATACTGTAAGAAGAGTGGGTGCCTGAGTTCTTGGCACTCCATGGTGGACATAAATATCTAGTGGAGAAACAATTTCTGCATCAACATGAGGAATATCTGAAAAATTTAGGAATTTAGATGCCAAGTCGGATGAATGAGAAGAACTAGTAACTGGAACTTTAGTCTTCTTCGTAATAGTAGAAATTGTCACCTGAACATCATCAACAACTTGTTCTTGAGTAGTCTCTAAATTTTCATTCCCTTGTTGAGCGTCATTCATTTCAGCATCAGCATCCTCACCTTGAAAACCTCTTTATCAGTCTGAGTGGGTTCTTTCATTCTTGTATCTACATCATCATCACATTGGTAGGTAGTATCATCCATTACCTTTTCTTCATCACTTTTAATCACATCATCACTTTCTGATTCCAGATCATGATATAAGATTATTGATGCAAAACAACGTTTACAACAGGGGATAGGCAAACAAATACTAGGCAACACATTGATACACATGCAACTAGGATACACACACTCATATACCATAGGCCAACTAATGAAATCAAGGTAATTACAAGAGATTTCTAAGAAAAATTACACCTAAATTAATCACTAAATGACAAGATAGGGATTAATTATACTTAGATTAGGTTATGAGGTTGAATTACCAAGATTACGAGATTAATTCAATTAGAAAAAATCAAGTATAGATCGCCTCTATAACGTGTACAGATCGCCTGTGAAATCATGTGTGTATAGATCGCCTGAATAAAGTTTTGTGTATAGATCGCGTAAGTAAATTTGTATAGATCACCTATGTAAACTCTATTGTATTGATCGCCTATGAAAACTCTATTATATTGATCGCTTGCGTAAACATTTATATAGATATCCTGTGAAAATGTCTATGTATAGATCGCCTATGCACCTTTTTACACAAACATTTTTTTCACCTTTTTAGCATTTAAATTCACTTAAACATGATCATATAGCGTCTATGAGTCATTCTAACACTTTTATATCATGACTTTACCACAAAATTCTTGAAATATGTCTTGTTCGACCCATATGAACACGAAAAACCCAAAAGATTCAAGATTTATCATACAAGCATGTTTAATACCACTTAAATGCACTCAAACATTCATTATAACAGTTCTAAACCAAAACCCATGACTTTTTTCAAGTTTTTACCCAGTTTTAATTATTTCGACATCAAGAATCGAACGAAACCCATGAAGGAGTTATCCCCATTAAAAACTATTTTGGGCACAACAACTAGACCCCTATAGGACCAAAACCCCTCAACCAATTTAACTTTTCATACACTTTTTAAGTAGTGATAAAAATTAAGTCGGTTTTAGGTTTTTTTTCGAGTAAAATTCCATGGTTTGGTTTGATTACATGAGTATTATAACATTCAAACACGTGTACTGTTGATAAAATATAATGCCTAAAAACATTAATAATATTTTTTCACATCTTTACATTTTGATAATCACAAAATATAAAAACGTTCAACGTAAAATTAAACGTAAACAAGTATTTAGTAGTAAATTCTCATTTCAACAAATACATCACTTAAAGGTATGAATGAATAAATGCTTAATGGATTTTATGATCAAAGGAAATTTTTATTCAACCTCAAACTTTTATAAAATGTTGTAAACATGTTTATAAACTTACAAAACATTTTCTACATTTAAAAGAAATGTTTTATTCAAAATAAACATTTTGAATTTCAAATTTTCGAACCTAAAACGGCTAGAAAAGGTCCAGTAAACACCTCCCCTGGATAGGACAAAAAAGAGGAGCGTCTGAAAGGGGCGGCCCCCTTAATTATAAGGGGGCCGGCACCCTATTTAAGGGGGCCGGCCATAGACTCCGCTCCTCCTTCTTGTCCTATAAATACTGGACTATTCCTCAACATTTTTCTCACCTTTTGCACTTATTCTTTCTGCTTAAAACAGCCCACATATCCTCTCTAAAATCCTTTGATCATTTAATCATTTAGCTTTGTTTCTAAGTGATCCAAGCTCAATTCCTCAAGTGCAAGAGAAGAATACTTCCATCATCTAGTGAAGAAGTATTACACCCCAAAATCCATATTGCAATCTTGTTGCATCCATATCATACCTTGTAAATCTTTTGTAAATCTTGTAAAGTTGTGTAGTTGTTAGGATTTGGTGATTGTTGTAAGTATAGTTGGATCTTGGTGATCCTTTTTAGTAGTGTTAGATAGTTGTGATATAAGTAGTGTGGTGAGAAGAAGTTGTGAAGGTGTGAAGTTGTGAAGATTGAAGAAGTTGTGTAGTCGTGATCAAGGTGTGAAGATAAGTTGTGTAGTGAAGTAGTTGTGAAGTTGTGAAGTCGTGAACTAGTCGTGAAGTTGTGTTGTGATAGATTGGTTCTAGCTAAGATTAGAACTCGACATTTAGCTTAGTGTCGTAAATTGATATAAGCAACGTTGTGTACGGTTTTCTCCGCCATAAGGGAGCTTGTTGACATAGTGAAGAAAACTCTCGAGTTTGGTGCTCGGGGAGTGGAGTAGGCCGAAGAAGAGCTTCGTAACCGAACCACTATAAATCCTTGTGTTGCGGTTTGATCTTTCCAACTCTTATCTTTTATTTACTTCTACATATTTACATTGTTCATATTGTGCAAGTATTGAATTCACAAAAAGTCGAATCTAAGTTTTTATAAACAAATTTTAAATATTAAATTAAAAAGCGGTAAACTATTCAACCCCCCCTTCTAGTTTTCCACAATTGGTACCAGCCCGTTGAAACAAGATTTTTAAAATAAATTGTATTTTAAAACTTGAATCGATCTATGGAATCGGAAAAATATTTAGAAGGGCAATCTATGCAAAGACCACCACTTTTTGAAAGTGATGGATTTATTTATTGGAAAAATAGATTCGAAACTTATGTGAAGTCAAAAGATCTAGATCTTTGGCATGTTATTACCGATGGTGATTTTCCTCCTATTCAATTTAATCCCGAAACTAAAAAGGATGAAATTGTATCTTTTCATAAACAAGATGATGATCTTAAAAAGAAACTTGCAAAAAATAATGAAGCTAAAATGGTAATTTATAATGCTTTGCCACGTAAAGAATACGAAAGAATTTTTATGTGTCAAACCGCAAAAGAAATTTGGGATACTTTACTAATCACTCATCAAGGTAATAATCAAGTCAAAGCTAACAAAATAGATCTCCTTGTTCAACAATATGAACAATTTATGATTCCGGAAGAGGAATCAATAGATAATGCCTTTGCTAAATTTAACACTATTATTACTAGTCTAAAAGCACTTGATGAAAGTTTTTCTAGCAAGAATTGTGTTAGGAAATTTCTTAGGGCACTACATCCAAAATGGCGCGCGAAAGTCACGGCGATTGAAGAATCAAAGAATCTAACAACCTTATCTCTTGACGAACTAATTGGAAACTTGAAAGTTTATGAAGAAGTAATTAAGAAAGATGTAGAAACGGTTAAAGGCAAGAAAGAACAAAGTAGATCACTTGCATTAAAAGTGAAAAAGGAAGTAAGTGATGAAGATAGCTCAAGTTCCGATAGTGAAGACGAAGAGTATGCTATGGCCGTAAAGGAATTCAAGAAATTCTTCAAGAGACGAGGAAGATTTGCAAGACAACCACGAGGCGATAGAAAAACATTCCAAAGAAGTAGAAATGATGGTTATGATAAAAGTGAAAGAAAATGTTTTAGATGTGGTGACCCAAATCATTTCATTGGAGAATGTTCAAAGCCGCCAAAGAACACCGATCAAAGAGCATTCATTGGAGGAGTATGGAGCGACAATGGAGAAGATGAGGTGGAAAAGACTAAAGATGAAGCTTGCCTTGTAGCTCAAGCGCCCGATGAAATATGCTTAGGAGTAAACTTGGAACCCGATGAGTGGATTAAAGATAGTGGATGCTCAAAACACATGACCGGTAATCGAAAGTTGTTTTCTTCATACAAAGCATACAACGGAGGTAACGTAATTTTCGGAAGCAACTTACGCGGTAAAATCATAGGCAAAGGTACGATTTCTCAAGACTCCTTAATAATTGAAAATGTTGAGCACGTAGATAACTTAACTTATAACTTGCTTAGTATAGGTCAAATATGTGATAATAAGTGCAAAGTAATATTTACCGAACACGATAGCGAAATAATCAAAAACGAAAAAGTTATAGGTAAAGGAATTAGGAAAGGAGGATTATATGTAATGAAACTAGGAAATAAACCGGAAGACAAAATATGCCTTGCAACATTAGACGAAAATTCCACACTATGGCATAGAAGATTAGGTCATGCTAATATGCAACTAATTCAATCATTAGCGTCTAAAGAATTAGTTAGAAATCTACCTAAACTTAAATACGACCAACATTTTTGTGATGCTTGCAAAGTTGGAAAGCAAGCTCACGTAAGTCACAAGGCCAAAAATATAGTCTCAACAACTAGATGCTTAGAACTACTTCACATGGATTTGTTTGGCCCCTCCGCCATACGAAGCTATGGAGGAAATCGTTATACCTTAGTAATTGTAGATGACTATTCTCGATACACTTGGACTAGATTCTTAGCAAATAAAACCGAAGCCTTCGAAGAATTTGAAATATTTAGCAAAATGATCCAAAACAAATTAGGATGTTCTATTGTATCAATTAGAACGGATCATGGTCGGGAATTTGATAATGAAGTACAATTTGGAAAATATTGTGATTTAAATGGGATATCTCACAATTTTTCCGCTCCTCGTACTCCACAATCAAATGGGGTAGTAGAACGAAAAAATCGCACCTTACAAGAAATGAGTAGAACCATGTTAAATGAACAATCCATTCCTCAAAAATTTTGGTGCAATGCGATCGATACATCAACTTATATAATTAATAGAGTTTCTATTAGACGTATTTTGGGAAAAACTCCATACGAGTTGTTAAGAGGAAGGAAACCAAACCTTAACTATTTTAGAGTATTCGGAAGTAAATGTTTTATTCTTAATACAAAAGATTACCTAACCAAGTTCGACCCAAAGTCGTATGAAGGTGTTTTCCTAGGATATTCGCAAAATAGTAAAGCTTACATAATACTTAACAAACAAACAATGAAAGTAGAAGAATCATTAAATGTAACTTTCGATGAGACTCCTCCTCCACCTAAAACATCACCATTGGAAGATGATGAATTAGTCGAAGAAGAAGCTATTGAGGTTAGTAAAACAAAACCCATAGGCAATGATCTTGAAGACATTTCATTAGAAAATAATCAAATAATAAACATTAAAGAATCTAAAAGTCATCCCCTAGAAAATGTTATTGGTAATCTAAATCAAAGAACACTTAGGTCGCAAGCTCAAGAGAAAAGCAATTTCTTTTGCTTTATTTCAACAATAGAACCTAAAAATATAAATGAGGCACTAAAAGATGAAAATTGGGTAATGGCCATGCAAGAGGAACTAAATCAATTTATAACAAATGATGTTTGGGAACTAGTCCCAAATCCCATGGATATGACCATTATAGGAACAAAATGGGTATATAGAAATAAACTCGATGAAAATGGGGTCGTAACAAGAAACAAAGCTAGGTTGGTCGCCCAAGGTTATAATCAACAAGAAGGAATTGATTATGATGAAACATATGCACCCGTAGCTAGACTAGAGTCCATAAGAATACTTTTAGCTTATGCTTGTGCACTAGATTTTAAGTTATACCAAATGGATGTGAAGAGTGCATTCCTTAACGGTGTTATCAATGAGGAGGTTTACGTGGCACAACCTCCGGGATTCATTGACTTCGCAAAACCTAATTATGTCTATAAACTTAAGAAAGCTCTTTATGGTCTAAAACAAGCTCCAAAAGCTTGGTACGATCGACTAAAAGCCTTTCTTATTAAACATAATTATTCTATGGGAATGGTAGATAACACTCTCTTCACTAAAAAGAAAGACTCCAACATCATTATCGTCCAAATATATGTTGATGACATTATATTCGGATCAACTTGTCAAGAAATGTGTGATGACTTTGCCAAGATCATGCATGATGAGTTTGAAATGAGTATGATGGGGGAACTAAACTTTTTCTTAGGATTACAAATAAAACAATTAAATGATGGAATATTTTTCAATCAATCAAAATATATTAAGGAAATGCTTAAGAAATTTGGACTAGAAGACTCTAAGCCAATGAAAACCCCCATGTCTACGGAAACCAAACTCACAAGGGACGAAGAAGGTGAGTCCGTAGATAATACCAAATATAGAGGCATGATAGGTAGTTTATTATACTTAACGGCAAGTAGACCCGATATCATGTTTAGTGTTTGCCTTTGTGCACGCTTTCAAGAGGATCCCAAAACCTCTCACCTAGAAGCGGTTAAGCGTATCTTCCGATACATTAAAGGCACTATGCATTTGGGATTATGGTATCCCAAGGGATCCGGCATAGAAACAATAGTTTATGCGGATTCGGATCATGCGGGAGATTACGTTGATCGCAAGAGCACTAGTGGTGTTTGCACATTCATGGGATGTTGTTTAACATCTTGGTTTTCAAAGAAGCAAACCGCTCTTGCTATCTCCACAACCGAAGCGGAATATGTTAGTGCCGGAAAGGCATGTCAACAAGCACTATGGATGAAACAAGCTCTCATAGACTATGGCATTAGGTTAGACAATATTCCAATAATGTGTGACAACAAAGGGGCTATAGACTTAAGTAAGAATCCCGTTCAACACTCACGAACTAAACACATAGAAATTCGCCACCACTTCCTTCGTGATAATGTTCAAAAAGGGAATATCTCTTTAGAAAAGGTCTCATCGGAAGACAACATAGCCGATATTCTAACTAAGCCACTTAAACGTGAACCATTTAACTACTTACACTTAGGTCTAGGAATGATGGAACAAATTGACTAAGTTTTCAGCACTAAAAATTAATAATGAACTATTTGTCAAAAAATCTGAGAAATAATTTCTCAACAGGTGGCGGCCCCCTTAATTCATAAGGGGCGGCCCCCTTAATTTTAAGGGGGCCGGCCAGACTTTAAGGGGGCCACCCACTGAACAGAATTTTTTTTCTTCTCTCTGTGTCTAGGCTTCTGTTTTGCACAAAAATACAAAAAAAATTTAGGAAAAACCTATATGAAACCTTTTACAAATTCCTCCATCTAAATGCATATCTCATTACACATAGTCCCATCTCATTTATTTTCTAAAGAAAGTCTTTCTCACAACTAGGATCACATGAAAATTAATTTTCACATATTGTTGAGATATGCTAAAAACATTTCTTTTTCATATGCATAATGCTTTCTTACTTGTTGTCAAAAATATATAATCTAATATATATTTCTTGACAATCTTGGTTGAGCAAAATTAAATCAAGGAGCATTTGGATTATTTCTTAGGTCTTACATGTCTTAGTGTCGAAATAATCACTACTCCACATTTGTTGCATTTAGGCACACAAGTTTGGTTTATCTTGTTAATCCTCTTGCTAAGTAAACTTTTTGTGCATTATATCTTGTTTAGCATTCCTTTCTTGTCTTTATATGTCTATATGCCAAAACTATGCATTATATCTTATTGAATGCTTAATTGTTATGTGTTAAAATATCTTAATTTCTATAAAAGGATAGACTTGCTGCAAATCAACCACCAAAACTGAAACCCTCACAAAAATTTTAAGAAAAATCAATTTTTTTAAATCTAGGAAATGCCAGTAGGCGGCTGATTCATTAGAACCAACATACGTAATAATAAAATATATAATACGATGGAAAATTACCAAATTACCCTTGAGGACAAAGGTAAAAAGGAAAGTCTTCACAAATATATATAATATAATACGTATATTATCAGGAAGAATGATTCCCGGGTCGTTATTCCCTAACGATTTGTGAAATTGAAACCACGTTTGATGATCGGACAATGATTTGAATTTGAAACAAAGATTGATTTGATTATCTACTTTTACAATTAAAAATAAGCAAATGATAACAATTAAGCACGAAAACAAATAACGGGAAATCACACTTTAACTAAAAATGCAAAACGGGAACCCTAAACGGCATTTAAAAACCCTAAATTTCTAAAATTAAACCTAAATTAAAATTTTCTTTTTTAAATGGACTCTAATTCACTAAAAAGTAAGTTTAAAGAAAACTAGAACAAAAACGAAGTTGAAATGGGCTTTAAAACACGAAAAATGAGAACGGGAACGAATCCCGTTCTTTAAAAATCAAAATTTTGCAAATTAAACCCTACGAAGGCAAAACTAATTTTCCTAGAAACTTTATGATAAAACAAAATTTTATAAAAAAGATTTATATTTTTTTGATTATTTTTCTATTTTTATTGTTTTTTTAAAGTTTTTAATGAAAATAAATGTTTAAAAATACTAAACTAATTATAAAAATTCTAGAAACAATAAAGAAAATAGCTTATACTGATTAGATCCTAGGAAAAATAAGCTTGAGGTCACAGCTTAATGAATAAGCCACGAAATAAGCTTAAACAGCTTATAAGGCTTATAAGGAGAAAACGTGTATAATAATTAAATGTTGTGAATGAATAACGAAAAAGACCCCAGGGCGTGTTGGTAGTGGAGTGTGTGTTGTGTTGTTTATAAAAGGGTAGAGGGTGTTGAGGTCGGGGGTTCGAGTCTTGCTCACCCCCGATTTCCACCTTCCCCTTTTTTTTGAAAACTTATAAAAGCAAAGTTGTTAAGCACCTAAAAATAAGCAATTTTAATAAAAGAAACTTTTTCTGAAAAGCCCTAAATAAGCTATTAAACAGCTGAAAACATGACAGAAACACTTAACTCATTTTTTTGGTATTTTTCTTAAACTAATAATCTAAAAGACCACAATAAGCTAAGTTTATGACAAATTAAGCTACTAATAAGCTAATACTAACCTAAGAAGCTAAATGAATCAAGAATAAGCACAAAGAAAAAGCCATAAGCTAGAAATTCAAATTAAGCACTTATAGAAATCTTAAAACCAAACAGGCCCTACAGGGACCTTTGAGCTTATTATTAAGCAACCAAATGAGCTTTTCATGAAATGAAACTTGGTTTTTCTAAAAAACTAGCTTAAAGACTACTTGAAAAAGCTTTTTAAAACTATTTTTGAAAACTAGAGCTTATTGAAAAAGCTGTTTGAAAACAGGTTTCAAACTCAGTAGGTACTGAGTAATATTGTTTTTTTGAAAAGGCAAAAGTTACTTTTGCATCTTAAAAACAGATTATTAAAATAGCTTATTTTGAAAAAGCAAATTGATAAAGATGATTAATGACCTAAAAACTTATTGTATTATGAAAAGCAAAAGCTAAAAACTATTTTAACTCTCTAAAAATTAAGCTAGAAAGTGGAAAATTTTCTATTATAACTGCTGATGCAGTTGACACAATTGTGACCAAAACTTAAACTAGACAAAATGCAGGCCTATGATTATATTTCTAACACTCTTAAGACTTATGCCTAGATGCAAATTAAGCAAAGACACAAACTAAATCTGAATTAAGCTAATAATGCAATTAAAACTAGACAGATTTGAGCTATATTGATACTAATTATTGAAAACTTAGCTAACACAAATCTAACTTATAAAAATAGCTTGAACTAACCTAAATTTGGAATCTAAAATAAACACAAAAGACCAAAGAGCCAAAATCAGCACTAACCTATGGTTAGTGTTGTTTTCCCAAACACCCCTTTAAATAGACTAAAAAGCATATTAGCTTATGAAAATGAAATTAAGAGCTTAAATCCTATATACCAGAAAACAAATAGATTATAACAACCTTAATAAGCATAAAACTATAAGCAAGTAAGCTAGAAACAATAAGCTACAAGTTAAGCTAATATTTTTTGGATTTTTAATGATTTATAAGACAAAATATGAAAACCTAAGATCTACACTAAAAATGCTAAAAACAGATGATCAAACATGATTAATAAGCACAATGAGACAAAATTAAGCACAAATAAGCTAGCAGGATAAGCAGAATAAGCAAATCTAGACTAGGAATTTAAAGACAAAAAGGATAAGGAAAACTTACAAAGGCCTTAGCTAAACAAAGGCAATAAAATGCTCAATAGAGTTGTCTACAAGCTCTAGCTTATCAATGATAAGCTAGTAAATGTCTCATAAGCTCTTCAAAGTTAAGCTTATCATACAAGTAGCTTAAATCCATAATAAGCAAAGGTATTAAGACTGATTTTTAGATTTAAGTATATTAAGAGCTTATTAATAGCTCAATTTGAGCTTAGAGACTCAAAGAGCTTATATGAGCTTATGAGAAGCTTATGTAACATCAGTAGCTTATTAGACACAGTTTGAGTAAAAGTGAGCTTTAGAAAAGTAGTATAAAATTTGAATTCTATTAATGAAAAAAACTGTTTACAATATTGAAAAAGGAAATTACATCAAACAAACATTAAGCTAAAACATTTTAAATGAAAATTACATAAGCTAAAGTTCAAAAGCTAAAAAAAACTAGATATCGTGTGTGTGAATGTGAGGGGCTATTTATAGCCATCAGGAGATGCTTCTAGGCCTTAGAGGTTGGTAGATGCTCCCATAAATCCCCGCCCTTGAATCTTGCCAATCATTAGATCTTTATCTTAACCCGTTGGATCACTTTGGTGAGCACACGGATTGCCAACGTGGCATTCCGTGTGTCAGAGCCATTATGCTTATTTTTCATTCATTTTAGTGCAAATCGCTTTTGATAGGTGTGTTTTCTCCTTTGCCCGCGTGTTATTCCCTTTTGGGTTTCCACCAATAGGAGCGTTTGGTGATGTATAACTCTGCCATGGTGTCCTTTTTCACTTGAATTGCGTAGCCATGTAGTCAATTTGCATTTGCCCTTTGTTTTAAACTCGAGGTAAATTGAAGAAGACGGTGAACAGTGGTAACAATATTTCCCGCGTGAAAAACTTATATAAAAGGGGCGTTTGACTTTCTTTGGCCCGAGTTTTATATATTTGACTTCGGGCTTATAAAGGGATTTGGGCTGGGTGTATTGGATAACAAGAAATGGGCCATGGTTTGTTTTGGTGTTGTTATAAGGGTTAACGGGTGTTAACTCTTATAATAAAAAGAGTTAACACCGTTAGGGTTTAGGGACTATTTATGAATTTGGTTAACTTTGAGGGACTGATTTGGTATTTTTGGGTTTTTGTCATTTAGTGTGTTGACTTTTGTTGACCTTTGATAGCATTCTCCCGGCTCTTGTATTATCTTTTCCATTCCCGTGTCCGTGATTGTCCGGTTTTGACCGTTTTCTTAAGATTTTTGCAATATCCGTACCTACACAATCATAAAGACAAAACAAGCAATATTTAAGCATTTAAAGCACGGAGAGGTTGGGCAGGGTGTTGTCATAGGAGCGTGTGTGAGGGACAGGGAGTGTGGTTGGGCCCGTAGCGGTTGTTTAAGCAGGATTTTGTTAGGGGGGGGTTCGTGGGGGGTGGGGGCTAACCCGGGTAGGTGAGAGGGGGCGGCTGGTAGTAGTGGGACGTGGGGGGGTGTGAGAATGTGAGGAGTCAGGGGAGTGTATTCGTGTAGATATAAGCTGAGGTTGTGGGGGCTTGGGTGAAGTCGGTGGTGCAAAAAGTTCGAGTGGGGGTGGGAGGGTAGTGACGGCGTAGTTGGGAGGGGGGGAGTGACTTGGCACCAGGTAGCTTGGGTGATTAATGGAAGGCGGCGAGTTGGGGAGTGTGGGTGGCCGGACTCAAATGTGGGGTGGTCGACCGCGTGCTGGGAGGTGGGGGGGTGGCGGTGTTCCGGGAGGGGGGTGGGGGCGAAAGTGATGGTGAGGGTTAGGGGTTGGTATGCGGTGACGGGGGGGAGGGGCGGATAGTAATGGTTCGGGGGAGCTAGGGGAGGCGTGAGGATGGGGTGGGTGCTGAGTCTGGTCCTTTATGTTTTCAAGAGGGGCGCTGAGTGAACTTAGGAGGATGGCGCATTAGGTTTAGGAGGGTGTCCGACGGTGACGGTGATAAGCGGGGGGCAGATTGACTGGTCCAAAGTGGGTCAGTAGTATCGGGGTAGGTGCCGGGTCCGGGGTAGAGTCTGTTTATAAGTTGGGGGGGCTAGGCTGGATGTGGATAGTTCCTATGGGTGGATCGGGCCGAGGCGGGAGGGGGCGCGGATAGGGTATTATAAGTAAGTTGGAGGCGAGTGAAGCGGTAGTAGGGAGAGTACGGGGCGGCAAAGAGCGCGGAGATTTAGGGGAATGTTTAATATTCTGTGTTGCCGCTTGTTTTATCAGCTTGTTTACATGGTGTTACAGTCTCGTTTTTATTTTTAATTCTCTCTTTTTTTTATTCTCGTCCCCTTATTTTTTTTTTATATCTTCCCTTTTATCCCCTCTTTATTCTCTCTTTTCTTTCTCTTTTTACTCTCTTTCTATTGCTTTTTTCTTTTCTGATTTTTTGGTTTCTTCTTACCTATATCTTTCTTTTTATCCTCTTTTCTAATCTTATTTTCCTATTCCTTTTTTCTTGTTTTACTTCTTTTTTTTCTTTTCTCTTTTTTTACCACTCATATCTTTTTTTACTTTTATTTATCATGGGTAGCCAATAATAAATGTGAACCCATTTGGAGAAAGAAAACAAACATTTGCAACACATCAAATGTCCTCAACTCCACTTCACCAATACCAAAACCACTCACTCTTCATCATGAACCATCTCAAGAAAATAATCACCCCAATCAAACATTACCAAATCCTCACATCAAGGACACTTCAATACCTCTAGATGTTTCACATCCTCTACTTCCCATTTCACCCATTAATCCACATGAAACCCACACTCAATATCCACCTCAAAGTGACAATTACACTTAACACAACTAAACTCAACACACATCATCTCTATCTCCATAGTAGAGAAAGCCTAGTTGATGATATTCAACAAGTACAAATGACCTATCAACCTTACTTAGCAATGCATCTCTCTCAACAGCAAAACAACATCCCATCATCACCATACTCTCTAAACCTACCACACACCCTCAATATTGACCAAGTTGAAACTCATAGTGGGTATTGCCCATGTTGCATCTACAACAAAAAACAATTCATTGCGTTGAGTGAGAGTATCAATTGGATTGAATATCTTCTTTACCGACCACATTAACCACTCAAGTTCAAAGAGGAGAACTATCCTTCCACAACCACCTCCGCTCCACACTCTCCATCAAAACCATCTAATCTCATAGACATGCTACAAATATCGTTTCAATCCCTTTTGCTGTCAGCAGCAAGTCAAAAAATCCTTCTATGGACTATTTAGATTTTTTTATGATGTATGAATATGCTTTTAAAGCATACTTGTCTTCTTATTTCCTTGTATTCTTGTGTGTTGTTTACACACATTGCCTCAAATGAATGAGCAATTCCCTTGTTTGATGTTTGCTTGCAATTGCCATATTTTCTCTATTTGCTACATGTTAGAAATATTTGTATTGTTCTAACTCGTTTTTGTAGCCAAGAAACCACAGCTCTCGTTCCTTGGTGCTCTCAAACGAGGAGGGAGCTACACAACATGGGGGGTCAAGCATTTGTTCGGTCGATTTTACTAGACAATTCTTCGACGGATGCCTTTTTGAATTCTACAAAAAGGGGGAGAAATGACATAAACTCTCTAATACTTGTTTAAAAATAATGTTACCATTTAATGAGTTTAAATTTTGTTAATCATGCAAAAAAGGGGGAGTTTATTGTTGATAAATATATAATGCCTAAAATATTAATAATATTTTTTCACATCTTTACGTTTTGATAATCACAAAATATAAAAACGTTCAACGTAAATAAGTATTTAGTAGTAAATATTCATTTCAAACTTATATCACTCCAAGGTATGAATAAACAAATGCTTGATGCATTTTATGATCAAAGAAAACTTTTATAAAATATTGTAAACTTTTTATAAACATACAAAACATTTTTTACATTTAAAAAGAAATGTTTTTATTCAAAAATAAACATTTTCAAATTTCAATTTTCAGACCTTAAAACTGGCTAGAAATGTCTAGTAAAACCTCCACCTGAATAGGATCAAAAAGGTTATATCTTTATGTGTGATCGTGATCTGAATAAGGTGTGCCGGCCCTTAATTACATGGGCGGCCGCCTTAATTTTAAAGGAGCCAGCACCCTATTTAAGGGGGTCGGCCATAGACCCCGCTCCTCCTTTTTGTCCTATAAATACTGGACTATTCCCCAACATTTTTCTCACCTTTTGCACTCATTCTTTCTGCTTAAAACAGCCCACATATCCTCTCTAAAATCCTTTGATCATTTAATCATTTAGCTTTGTTTCCAAGTGATCCAAGCTCAATTCCTCAAGTGCAAGAGAAGAATACTTCCATCATCTAGTGAAGAAGTATTACACCCCAAAATCCATATTGCAATCTTTTTGCATCCATATCATACCTTGTAAATCTTTTGTAAATCTTGTAAAGTTGTTAGGATTTGGTGATTGTTGTAAGTATATTTGGATCTTGGTTATCCTTTTTAGTAGTGTTAGATAGTTGTGATATAAGTAGTGTGGTGAGAAGAAGTTGTGAAGGTGTAAAGTTGTGAAGATTGAAGAAGTTGTGTAGTCGTGATCAAGGTGTGAAGATAAGTTGTGTAGTGAAGTTGTGAAGTAGTTGTGAAGTTGTGAAGTCGTGAACTAGTCGTGAAGTTGTGTTGTGATAGATTGGTTCTAGCTAAGATTAGAACTCGACATCTAGCTTAGTGTCGGAAATTGATATAAGCAACGTTGTGTACGGTTTTCTCCGCCATAAGGGAGCTTGTTGACATAGTGAAGAAAACTCTCGAGTTTGGTGCTCGGGGAGTGGAGTAGGCCAAAGAAGAGCTTCGTAACCGAACCACTATAAATCCTTGTGTTGCGGTTTGATCTTTCCAACTCTTATCTTTTATTTACTTCTACATATTTACATTGTTCATATTGTGCAAGTATTGAATTCACAAAAAGTCGAATCTAAGTTTTTATAAACAAATTTTAAATATTAAATTAAAAAGCGGTAAACTATTCAACCTCCCCTTCTAGTTTTCCACATGTACCTTTAGCTTAGAATGAAGATTGAACAACTTCTTGAGGGTCTTGCAGATTAACAATGGAGGTTTAAGGTGTGTGTGAGTGTGTTTGTTTGTGTGATAAACAAGAGCGGGCAAGGGGGTATTTGTTTAAAATCCTTTTAGGGTTTTTGACAGAAATGCCCCTTGGGGTTTTAATAAGACTTACACTTTTCTATTAAACTATTCCTAAGGCATACTAAAGTTTCCCATATGGCAAAACTAGTCCCTAAGGTTTAGTGAACAAGAAAAGTCTCACAATTTGCATTAATCCCTCTATAAGATTTAAACATATATTAAATGACACCTTATTGAGTTGACATTTATCAACTACCCTTTAATTATTCACCCGATACCATTAAAACCTTTTCCGATTGACACCTTATTAATTATGAAGAAGATGATTTTAATAGTTTCTCCCCCTCAAATAATAACTCGTTTTCTATTGAAAGAGCTGTAGTCGTTATTTGATGGTTCAAAATTGTCTTAGAAAATGAAAAAATGTTGAATCTGAAAGATGATTAATGTATATTTTGAAAATCAATCACCCAAGAAAGTAAGATTTCTCTTATTTTGACACATAAGCGCACTGACACGTACACTTATGGATTATAAGAAGCACGGGTTGTGATGCAAAGTAATCACAAGCCTTTGCATGGTCATAAAGTAGACCATGCCCGAGAATAAATTCTCGTTGAGAGGAAAAGTCTCCTTTTCGACAGAATACTTGCCTTTAAGATGATGACCGGGTTGCTATCTGAAATAATAGTAAGCCATGTTGACATGTTTTGAAAGCTTTTGAAACTTCTGCTCGAACTTTATTTACAGCCTCGTATCATTATTAAATGACATTTCTAAGGCCGTAAATGTTATCGATTTTCAGAAGACATGCCAGAGATACATATTTTTATATTTTTCTGATTTTTTAAATTTTTTCTTTTGTTTTTGTAAAATTTTATAAAAGGAAAATATTTTTTTAATTTTTATGTTTTCATATATACATATATACAGGATATGAGTTACCACTATCACTTGTCCGTTTCATCTTCTTGTCTGAATCCTTGAGCAACGAGTCTAGCCTTATTCTTTAGTACCCTGCCAAATTCATCTGTATTGACCTTATAAATCCATTTCAGCTTGATTAAGAATACTTTATCTGGACACGGCACCAATTCCTAAACTTTAAGTCTTTTAAATTCATGAATTTCTTCTTGCATTGCATCGATCCATGACGGTTCGGTCATTGCTTGTTTGAAGTTTTTTGGTTCTACAAAAGTTAGGAAGGCATCAAAATAACACCACATGGAATCAGTTTCAAGTTGCTTCCTTGTAGATACAGAGCGAGAAGGATCACCAATCACGTTTGCTATAGGATGATCCTTAGTCCATCTACCAAGATGTTCCAATGGAGTGTGGAGTTGTCTCACATTAGATGATGATCCTTGAGAAGTTGAGTCTTCCTGAGGAGATTCATTAAGTGGATCATCATGAAATGTTGGTGTTTTTGGTGATTCTTCAAAACCTTGAGAAATGATTGGAGAATGTTCATGTTCTTGTGATGAGGGAATACTTGTTGATGGAGCATCCTGGTCAATAGAAGTTGACACAGGAGAATCAGCTAATACTTCAGCTCTTGGAGCAGCAGCTTCTTGAACTGGAGAAACAACAATTGTTGGAGGGTTAAAGTATTCATCGAACATTGGTTGAAACAACTGATCCCAATCATCTCTTATTGGTGGCAAGCAAGGTTGTTGAGAAACAGGATTTGAACCGAGTCCTGTACTGGATGTAGCAGGAGTCATATAATGAAGCCCGGGTCCTGAACTGAATTGTTCAGAAGCCATTGCTGTTAGCTCATCGAACGTTACATGAATCGTTTCTGAAATTATCCGGGTCCTTCTGTTGTAGATTCTGAACGCTTTCTTTGCAGGCGCGTAACCAACAAAAATCCCAATGTCTGCTTTTGCATCAAATTTTCCCAGATCCTCATGGTCATTGGTAGGATAACAAAGTGAACCAAAGACATGAAAGAATGATAAGTCCGGTTTCTTGTCTTGCATAAGCTCGTATGGAGTTTTGTTGTATCGGAGGCGTATCAAAGAACGGTTTTGGGTGTAACAAGCAGTATTGATAGCTTCGGCCCAGAGAAATAATAGAGCTTTAGAAAATATCAGCATTGTTCGAGCGGCTTCAACAAGAGTCTGATTTCGCCTTTCGACAACACCGTTCTGCTGAGGAGTGCGAGCTACAGAAGTTTGATGCATGATGCCAACATTTTCATACCATTCGCGAAGTGTCTGATTGACAAATTCGGTTCCATTATCTGTTCGAACATTTCGGATTGTGGCATTCAAACGAACTTGTATGTTTTTAGTACATTTGATGATGGCCGCAGGAGCTTTATCTTTTGTCTTTAAAAATCTGACCCAGTTAAATCTTGAGTAATCGTCTACTATCACTAAGATATACCTTTTCCCATTAATACTAGCCACATGCATCTGGCCACACAAATCCATATGCAAAAGATATAGTTTCTCTTGGTTAGTTTCTTCAGCTTTGGGTTGATGAGAGGATTTTTTTCTTTTTCTTAATGCACATGCTGAACACAAATGATCGATCTGAAATTTAAGTCTAGGAATTCCTCAAGCAAGACCGTCTTTAGCTAGCTTGTTCAAAGTACCGAAGTTGAGATGAGATAATCGACGATGCCAGAACCAGCTCTTAGTCTTTGACGCTTTAGATAGAAGATAGATCGGAGATGATTTAAGCATGTCATCAAGAGAAATTGTGTACAAATTTGTGTCTCGGGACCCTGATAGTAGATCAACACCTTCCAAAATTCAAATAAAGCAAGTTTTTTCTGAAATGCAACTTCAAGATCCGCATCACAAAATTGGCCAACAAAAAACAAGTTATGTCAAAGACCCTCAACATAGTATACCTTTGAGATAACAACATTTCTTAGCTGATAGTCACCATACCCCCATAATCCTTGCAGATTGATCATTCTCGAATCTAACAGTACCAAGAAATTTACCGACAAAGTTCATGAGCTGAGAGCGATTCCCTGTCATGTGTTTTGAAAATCCGGAGTCCAGATACCAAAGTACAATCTAGACAACCTGTCATGACAAGAGAAGAAGACGATGGAATATCTGTTGCAGTGGATCCCAAAATTTGATTGGGTTTCGAGTGGTTAGCATTCTTAGATTCTACAATCTTAGTTATTTTACTCAAACCTATATTTTTAACATTTTTAGGTTTCCTGCTATAGACTTTTATCTCTGGTTTTTGTATTTCATCTGAGTGGGAAGTGGTTTGCTTAGGAGGCACTACGTTAGTTGAGGTGATCCTAGTTAAAGGGCACGAGTTACCAACTATAGTGAAGGTTCTGCCTGTTGGTTTCCACTTAAATCCTACTTCAATGAATACATGACCCGTAGCTTTCTAAATATTTTGTTTTTTATGTTTCTTAGCAGATTTAGTATGTTTATTCCCATTTTGCACAAGATCAAGAAGACATTTATCATAAATACCATCAAACATAGATTTATTACAAGTAGCACAGAGAATTTCAGAATTCGCATTTGACAGTGAATACTTAACATCAACATCACAAATAGGTTTAACAACATGATTTGTTTTATTAACTTTCCTAAGTTGGGCTTCTACTTTATTCTTCTTGTTCCTACTTGGTGTTTGCGAGAACCTATCATTCTTTTTATTGCCTGGAGGCTTTGATCCGCAATCAATAGAATAGTTCACTCCTGTAGAAGACAAAACGGGTGTGTTAGAATCTAATGTATTAGAAGACTCTACCTATTTAATGTTGCTTGAGGAAGTAAGAGGTTCAGCAAACCTAAATTTCTTGACTTTGTTCATGGGTGAGACAACAACCTTCTTAGTACTAAGTCTTATCACAAAAGGGCATGTATCTTGAACATATACAAGCAACTCCTGAATTCTTGTGGCATACTTACAAGCAAAGTCTAACTCTCTATCTAAAGGTTGTTTTGCTTTAGCTTATTTGACTAATTCCCGAAGAGTATTAGCTTTTTCTTGAGTGTGTCTAAGATAGTCTATGTGAACATCCTTATTTTGCAATAACCTAGGAGGCAACGGTACTAAATCAAGCTTGAACATGCCTGGAGCAATAGTGGTGACAGAAGGTGTGTGTACAACATTTTCAACAATTTCTTTCCCTTTTAATTTTCATAAATCATTTTTCAATGATGTTATCATAGAAACCTTGTCTTAAATTTTTTAAATCCTCATTTTCCACAGATTTTAAGTTCAGTTTGTTAATTAAAGAGTCACATTGTTCTTTATGACGAACACGTGTCTGTTTGATTGAGTCAAACTGATCTTTAAAAACCTGTTTCACATGATTAATTTTATTACAAAGACGTTCATTCTCAGAAAGCAATTTTGCCACACTATTTTCCAGTTCCTTATTTATGGGCTCAAGATCACATTTATCATGATTAACATTCTCTTCCTTGGTATTCTCTCTCAAAGATTAAATAGTATCCTTCAACTTACAAATGGTCTTGTCTTTATCTTGTAGCTGAGCTTTTAAATCATTGATTTCAAAATATTCTTAAATTTCAACAGCATTTTAATTAACGCAAGATTCATTGTTTTGAAAAACTTCTTGTTGTAATTGCATTGATGCTTCGAGAGAAATACAATATTTTTCAAGTTGTGAGTAATTTTTCAAAAAATCATTATATGCTTGTTTTGATTTGGAAAGCTCAGCATCAAGATTCAAACACTTTTCACACGATTCACACTCTTGCATTTCCATATTCATAGAATCATTATGCAAAGACATAGAATTCATCACAATTAACAGTACATCTTGAGACATGATTTTTTGTAAGAGTAGATCATTTTCTAAAAGAATTTCTTTTTAGCAATTTCTAAACGTTGTTTATCAACTAAAGACTGTTGAACAGCCACATTCATTTGGTCAAAAACTGTTTGTACTTCTGTTATTTCATTTAGAATATCTTTATCAAACACATTGAAGATATCTTTTAAATATTTTAAAAATGGAATAATTTCATTGTTAAAAACAGTTTTTGTATGCTCAAACCCCCATTCACCTTCTTCAAGAGCATTAGGTGTTGTCCTCTTCTTCACTACTGAGTCAAACTGGGTGAAGTGGAATTTAAGCCTTTTAAGGCTTGCATTCATCAAACTCACCTTAGGTAGTTCACTAGGAACATCCACTATGACAGATGGTGAGTAAGAAGCTTTAATGGTTGGATTGAGTATATGAAACCAAAAGGCTTGTTTAGCCGATAATTCTTGTTGTGGAGAAAAATGTTTTCCAAAATCTTCAGTTAGTCTATTTAATTTTCATAATCGGTAGGTTTATGAGAAATTTTCTTTGCAATAACTTCAGGATCCTTTGCTTTTTCAGAAATTTTTGATTGACTCTCTTCTTTCAAAATCAATGTTTCTTCATCATCAATCACAAGCATAACAACATGTGAATTAGACATAACAACACCATCATACAAGGTTGGTTTTATCCGCTGAGCTTTCTTAAGATAAAACGGATTTTGATAACCTAGAGCTTGTTTGTGTGTATTGTCATAAAATGCTTGTGGCTTAATTAACATGTGCACTGTTTGAGCAGATTGACCCGCTTTACAAATAATATTATCAAGTTCCTTAATCTTCTTCCAAATCAATTTCAATTTCCATATATTTATTCTCTTTTTCTTTGGATTCATTTTTGAAAACTGCAAAAGTTTGCAATAAAGATTCATTTTCTTTGATTTGTTTAGAAAGATTTTGCTCAAGTGAGTCAACTTGTTCTTTGAGTGCAAGTTTCTCTTTAATCATATCATCCATTTGAGAATCAATCATTTTTTTCACTACTACTTAATTCAATATTGAGACGTTGTTTAAAAGTTTTGACCCTTTCCTTATATCTCTCAAGCTTAGCGGTTACTGATTCATTATTCTGTTCCTTATTAGCCTTTTTCTAATTATTTACATGATTAATCATTTGTTTCGACATTTGTTCAATCACGGATAAAATCATTGAATCTTGTTGTCCCTGCAAATTAGTGTCTTGAACAGTTGCCTGTTGTGTTTCTTGTAAATATTAAGAATATGAAATGATATTGCAATCACTAGATATCTTATTATCTGGAAAATCTATAACTGGTGATTGTTCAAAATCCTGCAATGCATGCACACTTTGATTATCCATATCATTCAGATAGGTTTCAGAATGAGGTACCTCTGAGATAACGTCTAAACCATAGTTAGAAATGTTGGCCATAAGAACTGCTTGTGCAGTCGAGAGATCATCACAGTCGGAATCATAATTATCGAGAACCTCAGTCTAAAAAGCAGCATTGTAGGGGATAATTGTCTGAGCTTGATCTGCTGGAATTCTTGGATCTGCAAGAAATGCGAGTTGCTCCTTATCTAATATTTTTCTAGCTTCCTGAGCTTTTGTTAACATTGCTTTCTCCTTATACCATGTTGCATTCCTTGGTAGCTTTGGCTGAGTGCATTGCCTAGCTATATGTCCTTCACCTTGGCAGTTGTAGCATTTAACAACTCTTGCCTATCCACTTGTAGTATTTCCCCTTGAACTAGTAGCATTGCCCTTATAGGTAGTACCAGAATAACACTGCCGTCTTGAATAGTGGCTTGGTTTCTTGGATTAGAGGAAGTTATGAGTAGATTATTGGTAAAAGGGAACCTTGAAGAAGCTACAACTGTTAGAAAAGCCATTACTTTATTAAGACAAGCAATTGGATCATCTCCAGAAGAAAATACAGGAACAACAAAACCTGAGTCTCCAAACGGTGACTCAGTCATAATTTGTGTAGGTGCTTGAGGTGATTGATAAGCAACTTGTGGAATTACTTATGGAACAGTTGATTTTTGATGATTCATTTGAGACTGAAATGTATGTGATGGTGGAATGGATGAATGATTGAATTGAGTTTGTGATGGATAATGAGATGAGTAATGTTGATTGGGTTGAATTGATCCATGTTGTAATGGTGAAAACTGTTGTTGAAGTTGAGGATTGTTGTAATAAGACTGATAAGTGTTGAAGTGAGGTGGTGTCATCTGCTGATTTGCAACGAATGCAAGTGGATCTTGATTGCGTTCACGCATAATACGGACTTTATTTGCATGGAGTTCGTGTTGTTCAAGATATGCATGAAGTTGATCAAAGTTGGAGGTATGCGAATCTTTAACAATCTTGACATCAGTCACAAACTTACTCCATTCAGGTGGAAGACTGTTTAAGAACTTAGTATTAACTTGAAATTGCTCTTCATTTTGTAGATTTTCATATCATTAATCAGCTGAGTAAATCTTAAGTAATACGTGTGAAGTGATTCCCCCTTGATGTGAGTAAACTTATCAAATGCATCATACAGCTCACATTCTCTTTCCTGCTTTGTCAAAGAGGTACCTTGCATCAGTAACCGAACTCTCTCCCATAAATCTTTAACAACTCTGTGATGATTCACAAGTGAATAGATATCAGCAGGAAGTCCTTAAAGAATGATATTGGTAGCTTTCATATCATAATCAGCTTGAATTTTCTCAGCAGCAGATAACTTAGCATATTTCTTTGTTCTGATGACTCCATTCTCTTCAACCGTAGGCCAAATGAGAGGACCATGTTCAACTGATTCAAGTATCATTCTTTCATGCTCTCTATTTTGCATGTATAATTCCATTTTACTTTTCCAAGAATCATACAGGTCTTTGTCCAACATAGATGGACGGTTGTCAGCACCAGAGAGTATCATGTACTCAGCAAGAGTATTCTTTTATCCAAGTGAAATAATTGAATCCATTTCAATGTGATAAGATTAAAATGATCGAACAGTGATTAGAGGTTGTTGTGTTAAAGTGAGTTTTGATTAATGAAATTGAGTCTTTTGGAATATACGGGATTTTATAATTTCTTGATAAAATTGAGAAATAGAATATTCACGGGATTTTACAAATAAAAGAACAACCGTATAATTAACCTAACAAACATGTATAGTTCTCCTTAGTAAAGCATATAAATCACCCAAGAAAAATGTATAAATCACCTAAAGGAAGATGTATAGATCGCCCTTGGTAATTACGTATAAATCGCCTGTGTAAGATAAACTTGTATAAATTTCCCTAACAAATGTATAAATCGCTTGAATTAAAACAACGTATAAATCACCTACACACAAATGATATGAATCGCCTGACCAAATGATATGTATAAATCACTGTAGTATATTGGATATCATAACACAAGCAAGAATGATTGGGTTGGCAAATTATCTAGAGAGAGAAAGTAAGGTTTCTAGTGAGAGAAAAACCAAATGAAAGCCTTGTGATAAAATGAACAACCAACCCCTTCCCATGGCTGGAAAGGGGTTTATATACATGAGTGTTTATGCCCCAATGGGCTTGAGTATGGGCTTACAAGTGGGCTAAAGGCCCGACCCAATACTATTAGTCATACGCTTACAATTAGACAACGAGCTATGCTATTCTAGATTATACACGGGGTGACCGAGTCTTTTTCATAATCCTAACAATCTCCCCCTAAGGGAGGTCACCCCAGAAAATGCATTATGAATTCTAGCATTCTACTTCATTGACCTTCTGTCTGTAGCTCGAAGTCTTTGATTCTTCAATCTTTGATGTCCTTGTACATTATGTAGTGAACTTTGAGATTTGTCCCTTAGGCTTGTGCGATCTTTGAGCTTTCTTTGAGATCATCATCCATCTTAAATCTCTTGATCATCCTTGTTGGGTAGCATTACCTTCATGTGACGTTGTGACTTTCGGACCGGCATGCTCACACTTTTCTTGATCATGACATTACTTATCAGAGTAGCGGAAGCTGTGTTATAGGTCTTTTGGTTGTCATGGTGTCTTTGATTGAACACATTAAGTGTGAGCATGGGGCTGTGAATTGACTCCACTGGAACGAGGTATCTCCATTTCCACCATAACTTGATCCTGTAATAAAACAGTTAGCAATAAAGTGTGTGGACGAATTTGGCTTTGTCATTCGCCCGAGTCTGGTTGGATTAACCTCCGGATCCGTGAGGACCGACCTGTGATCAGGTAGATTCATCTTAAGAAGAATCTCCTTGACAGGATTTCCAGTATAAGTATCAGATCATCTGATGTGTAACCATCAAAATCTCCATACTTGCATGTTCTCTGTATCGGAACGTCTCAAAGCAGACAACTGACTAACTATTGATATTACTTAGATATTACATCGATAATGATCGTCACTTTACTAAAAACTAAATTCCTAACACACATGAATTATGTATCAAGATAATGATATGCTATTTTACCTAAGACGCTCTAAGATTAAACTTATATATTGCACACTTTATTTCATGAGGCAATGCCTTAATTTATACCTAGATAAAGTCAATGTAATAATAACATCTACAAGACTAGATGGACGACGGGCTTTATATTATTATTACTAAAATACAAACCACATCACACCACACTAAAAAAGTAAGATCTACAAGACTAGATAGCCGGCATGCTTTACATTATTACAAACCACATCACACCGCACTAAAACAAAAGTAACATTATTACTTATAGCCAAGTGGCGTCAATTATTTTTGGCTCATGATTAATCTTTTGGACTTACTCCATCATTTCTTTATCGCTTGAACAATATTCCTAACGGTACCTTGGTGCTTGGGATAGGTGTTTGCATAGTAGAATTTTAAAGTCTTCTGGTAGGAATGTAAGCTGTCCAGAGAAACTTTCAAATTATTTTTCAAATTTTGCTACTACCTTTTGTTGTGTTTCGTTAATCTTTTCTAGAAAGTGTGAATAAATTAACAAATTGTTGGTGCAGTAATTGATTCTCACTTTTTCTTGCTGTCATGGTTCTATGTCAATCCTTGTTAATCTAAAATATACTCTGGCGTACTAAGTGTCAATTGTATAAGTTGCTTGTTCTAATTCGTCCCGTGTTGGGTAGTGTTCATTGCTTACTCCTAGTGCTATCGTAATAGATGGCACTAGAAGCTTGTATTCTTTGTCAAATATTAGGTAGCTTGAGTGCATTCTAAGATATAAGAACATGGTTGTGTGTACCTCGTTGTAGTTTATGAGGCTATCCCAAAGCCTTTAGAAATTTTCAACTATTGGCCTCTTCATTTCTTCTTTTTCCTTATTTAATTTAACTCAACCTAGAGTGTCGAAAAGTATATATTAAATTATATATTTTGACAACTCATATGTCCATCAAGAGTTTCTATATGTAATAAAAGTGGAGTATAGATTATTTCGATTCTAGACTACCATCTAAGAAATAATCCAAACGCTCATTTATTTAGGAAAATTTAGGGTCAAAAAATATATGTTGAATTATGTGCCTTGACGATTAGTATGAGTTCATCATATGGTTGTATACGTAATAAAAAGTGGAGTTAAGATTATTCCGACTCAAGACTAAAATCCTAGGAGATAATCCAAACGTTCCTTTATTTAGTAGAACTTGACCAAAGGTGTCGAAAAATATATATTGGTTTATATATGTTTCGACAATAGGTAAGAGTTCATTTTTGGAATTTATAAAGCGTTTTTAGGCATATATCAACAATGTACGAAAGCATGTTTTGAAGTTTCCGAGTTAAAAAAAATTTCGACATTATATATATCTATGTTAAATTTCGACCAAAAAGAAATTTCATAATTCAACCTATTGCAAATTACGAATTCCTACTACTACGAGAATCATGATAGTTATGGATTGCTTAATCCTAATCACAAGAATACATAAAACAAATAATAAAATTGAAAATTCCCAATTTTGATTATGAACAAAATTGGATGAAATCAAAAGAGAAAAGAATTGAAAAGATTACAATAGAAGTTGTTAATCACGTTATTGGTGTTTGCCCCTTGCGAAATCGGATTGATTTTGAGTTAGGCGGTTGGGTTTTGAAGTTTTGGTGTGTGGGTTCTCGTCACAGCAGCAGCAGAAGCAACCTCCTTATCGATAAGGGGAGTTAAAAAAATAGGGTGTTTGGTTATGCATTTTTCAGCAAAGGGGAGTGTTTGGAGAATTTAAATGGCCGGCCCCCTTATCGATAAGGGGGCCGCCCATATTAACACAGCCGATCCCCTTAGTGATAAAGGGGCCGCCCATCTGACGGCTAACTTTCTTGGTTTTTTTTATTTTGACAAGTTTTTATAAATTTGTATATGGTTTTTGATACACGACGAAAAATATCAGTGGTATAAACTTTACAGAATTAGTGATATTATTAGTAAAATAATTTAGTTCTCGAGAAATAATTTCGAAATTATATATAAGAAGTTTTACTCGACATTTTAATTAACTTTTTGTTAATTAAATATGCTTTAATTATTTTGGATGAAATGCTTAAGTTGTCGAGATTTAAGAACAAGAGAGGATTTTGAGACGTTTGACGGAATTTAGTAGACATTTTAATCAACCTTCTGTCAATTAAAAATACTTTGATTATTTCGGATGAGATCAAGTTGTCTAGATTTAAGGATGCGAGATGATTTAACAAAGTTTAAGTGACGTTTTTAATTAACCTTTCGTTAATTAAACGTTTTAATTATTTCGGATGAAATCATTCCGTTGTATACTATATAACTTCATAAATGATCAGAGGCTTTTTGAGAAATTTTTAGATATTATTATCGTCAATCTGACTTTGATTTAGCAAAAACAAATGACTCATGATCAAAGAGATAATAGATAGAATGATAGGTGGTGATTGTCTATGAACGATACTTCTTTGATAAGTATATTTCTTCTTTGAATGTTTTAATGAAGGAAGACGTGATGAGTTTCAATGAGTGAAAAGAAAGAGAGTTAAGGAGGGTTAATGCTCGATTAGATGGCTCCTATAGATGTCGTTCTTAGTAAATCTATAGTTGATGCGGATGTTGAAGTCGATAGGAGTTTATTTCATTCATAGTGTTTTAATGTCATGCCTTTCTGGTGCTTACATATTTGGCTTTGGTAGTGGTTATAGCAAGAGCAATTTGCTTCTTTGAAAATCAAGATGTTAAATAACATTCCAAAAATCTGCAGACATTACTAGTGCTTTTTTGGTCCACATAATCTCCCGCATAATCAAAGTTGACATATACTGAGGTTTCTATGTCAGACTTCTTAGGATATTGCAATCCCAAGTGCTTAGTCTCTTTAATTTATCGGATGATACATTAAATCGCTTCATTCATGAGAGATTGTTAGGAACCTCTTTGAAGTGTGTCCAAAAGCAAACACTAAACATGATATCGAGCCTACTCGCCGTATAATAATTTACTTATCATATTTCTATATTAACTATTATCTACCGACTCACCTTCTTCATCTTCCGTGAGTTTAATACTTGTGGACATAGAAATTTCCTTCTTTGTAAAACAGTATGTTGTAGATTATAATCTAGCTACGGGTGCATAGAATATGACGTAATTAACTTCTCTTTTTGATTATATTCCTAGGAAACTAATCTAATTCTTATTTCTAGTTACGATATCATTTAGTTAAGCATATTTCATTTTCAAGAACTTATTTTGCTATCATATATTATCACATATTTAATCAACACTTAACACACTAAGTTTTAAATATTCTACGTGCTTAAACAATTCTAATAAAGAGAGGTCGTACATTTGCCTATGATATTTCTGCTTGAATTTCTTACGAGAATATCATTGCCTCCATTATATGCTTTGAATGTAGACAATTTCTTTTGGTTACCCCGTCATGAATTAAGAGAATTTATAATCTTCAATCTACTCGTCGGGTTCCAAAATTTGTTCACAAGCATGTCTACCTAAATGATGTAACAATTCAAGCATTTGGTCCCCAATATCTCATGGGTCCGTGTTAGGAATACGAAAATCCTAAGAAAGTATCGGTCACTCCATAGATAACTGTCGTTAGCTCGTTAAGTATTATTTGGAACCTTAATAGGCCAAGTTAGGAAAAGCCCATGTAAAGCCTATCCATGGCCGGCCATATTGAGGTATTTATACACCTCTCCATGCCTTGGAGAGGTGGTTGGTTGTTCATTTTTCACACATTCTAATGCATTTCATTTCTATGTCCACTTTCTCTCTTTAAAGTGTTCATCCAACCACTCTCTCTCTAGAATCACCTCTCTTTGCCTCTACATGTATGTTATTGTTTAGTATTCAATTGGTATCAACAGCCATGGAGTAGCGTGTTTAGTTTTAGTGTTTCATTTTTGGTTCGTGGTGTTTTCTTGCAAAAAAACGTCTGTCTTTGTCTTGTTTTTCTTTGTTTCGAAGCTTCTCTTTACACTAAAAGATCATTTACATAGGTAAAATTGATCTAGTATCTTGGATATAGGTTTACAAGCTTTGAATCAAGAAAAACATCATTTTTTGTTCATCTTTTGTGTTCAAAAAGCTTTAGAAAGTACAAATCTTAATTTTAAATTTTTCGGCTTAAAAACCTTAAAGTTTACATTTTATTGTTCCTATAGGATTAGTAACACTAGTTTTACAAGAATTTTTGCAAATCAATCATAAAAAAAGTGTCTTTTTATGTTTTTACAAGTTTAAGTTTCGAACCAGTTTTAACCGAACTACTACTTTTAGTATCTACCGAACTACTGGATGTTAGTAGAAACCGAACTACTGATTTGTAGTGTCAACCGAACTACTAATTTCTAGAGGAAACCGAATTACTGATTTGTAGTGTCAACCGAACTACTACTTTCTAGTGGAAACCGAACTACTGGTTTGTAGTGTCAACCGAACTACTACTTTTCTAGTGGAAACCGAACTACTGTTTGTATTGGTCAACCGAACACTACTTTAAATGAAACCGAACTACTGGTTTGAAGTTGTCACCCAACTACTACTTCTAGTGGAAACCGAAACTACTATTTTTAGTGGCAACCGTAACTACTTATTTTCAAAATTAATACGGTTATTTCTTTGACTCGTAAAATCCTGTGAAACATTAACTTGTTTTCCTGGTTTTGTCAATAATTGTAAAATCTCGTGTAGTTTCAAGAAGTAAAACACTAAAAAGACAACTTAATTAAACACAATTTCTTTCTACCACCGTTCGATCAAACAAGTAATATTTTAACATACAAATTTCTCAATGACAACTCTTGCTGACAAAACGATTCTTTTGGGTGCTGACAATCGTCCACCTATGTTGGAAAAGGATATGTATGACTCTTGGAAAAGCAGAATGGAGTTATACATGATGAATAGACAACATGGACAATTGATTCTTGATTCCGTTAAGAATGGTCCACTCATTTAGCCTTCAATTGAGGAAAATGGAGTGACTAGACCAAAGAAATATTCTGAGTTATCTGCTACGGAGGCAATTCAAGCTGATTGTGATATCAAGGCAACAAATATCATTCTCCAAGGATTACCACCAAAGGTCTATGCATTGGTTAGCAACCATAAATTCGCCAAGGAACTTTGGGAAAGAATTCAACTTCTCATGCAAGAAACGTCATTGACAAAACAGGAAAGAGAGTGTAAGCTTTATGATGAATTCGATAAGTTTGCTTATAAGAAGGGGGAAACACTACGTGATTTCTACTTGAGATTTTCATTGATACTCAATGACATGAACATCTACAATATGAAACTGGAACAATTTCAAGTGAACACTGGTATGTGCTTAATTACACATACCTTTTACCTATAAAAACGAGCCTAATGACCAAAAACGGACATAAAATGCCAAATATATGTGTGTTTTGCTTTGTATACTGTGCATGTAACGGATATTCACTAAAGGATAAAAAACAAAGCAAAAAACCGACAAAACCGAGCACGAGAATGGAAAGAGCGTGAAAAGTCAAAAAGTTAAATTCGAAGCCAAAGACGTGTGCATGGACCAACCCGCACCCAAGTTAATGGGTCGGGTCAGCCCATTAATCATCAATCATAAGCCTTAAGCTTTTAAGCCCTTATAAAGCCTAAAGTCCAAAACCATATTAACCGGCCTAATTCATAAGCCCAAAACACCTAAACCATAACACCCGTTAGTCTATTGCACCTCTAGTCCTTTTTCTATTTCACCACAAGTCCTTAGGGACTAACAAACTTAGTCCTAATCTTTACACCGTTAGTCCCTAACCCCTAACTACTGTTAACCCTGCACCCAAATATACCTTTCTCGCCAAACACCACTATGCACCCGTCTCTATCATCCAACCCTGCAACCCGACAAAACACAAAACCCAACCTTAACCCCACCCCCACCCCCAGCAAGAAGACAAGCCATTTTGGCAATCCTAAGTTTTTTAATTGGTGGAAGGGACATGGGACAAAATCAATGGCTGTGATTGCTAGACTTGGTGACCAAGATTATTTGATGGCTGAGATTGAAGACTTCGACCCTCTCGCACAATAAACACAAGATCAAGACCTAAGCTTCTTAGTTTTTATATAAATAGTTTTAGGTTTCTCTTAAAAAATGAAGAGTAGTTTTTTTAATGTAGTATAGGAGTAGTGTAAAATTTATTTGTAGCTTATTTTCAGCTTATTTTACTTATTGTCTTTTACTTTCAAAAGTCTTGTAACCTTTTAATGAATTAATGCAAATTTTAGTTTTTAAGTTTTTACAAATCTGTCTCTTTTAAAGTTTTATGCATTCAAGCTTATTTTTGTTCACAAGTCATTTCTATAAGCTCTTGTAAGCTTATAGAACCTGTTATACTCATATAAGCTTATCCAATAGCTTTTGTGAGTTTTTACTGTTTCATTAAGCAAGTTTCTGGTTTTTTAGCTTTTGGATGATAAGCCTAACTTGGAAGGGCTTATGGGTTTACCAGCTTGTTTTTAAACAAGCTGGAGCTTGTTGAATAGCTCTAAGAGCATGTTGATTCCCTGTTTTGTGCAAGGGACCAAAGTAAGTTAAAAATTTCCTTTTATAGCTCAATTTTCTGGTTTAGCTTATTCTACTGCTTATTAATCTGCTTAATCTTGCTTATTGTTGCTTATTTCTGTTTTATATTGCTTATTATTGCTTTACATAGATTGCTTATTGTTTTTATGTCATTAGTCTTAGACTTCTCTATAATCTGTTTGAATTTAGCTTAAACTGCTTATTGAGATTGCTACTTGTTGAATGCTTATTAGTTTTGAGAAAGTGCTTAAATGTCCTTAAATAGGATTATGCTTATCTGGTTTTAACTTTTCACTCTTTAAAATCTGTTTTGTTAGCTTAAAATGAGTTTTTCAAAATCTAAAGGAGTGTTTGGCATAGCAGCACTAACTGATGTTAGTACTGCTAGTCAGCCTTTTGGCTCTTAAACCAAATTTGATTAGCTTAAAATAGGTCTTAGTAACAGCTTTTATAAGTTTTTAAAGTCTAAAACTCATTTTCATGGTCTTTTGCATAAATGGTTTAAAACTGTGATGTTGTTGCTCATTTAAAACTGCTTATAGCTTAGATTTTATAAAATGCACTTTAGTTATCTTTTTTATGCTTCATATAATTCTTAAAATGCATTAGAATAAAGTAGTATAGGTTTGCATTTGTCGTCTCAAGTTTTCCAAAAATCTGTTAAGTTGAGTTTGTAGTTCAGGTAGTATGCAAGTTTTAAAAGTCTCAAAGCCTTTTTTTGATTGTCAAATTTAGATAAGCTTATGTGTGATTTAGCTTATGATTTTTCTTGCACAAGTTCATTAGAGTATAGGTTAGATATGTTTGAGCTTATGTTAGTTTTATAAGCTCATTTACTAGCTAAAAATGTAGGCTGCAAGTAGCTTATTTAGTTTTTACCAAATTCAAAAAAAAATCAAAAATCTGGCTTAACAGCCATTTTTAAATGCTTTTATATTAGCTTAAATGTCTTTCAAAATGCTTAGATTTTGCTTTTTCTTATTCTCAGTAGTACTAGCTTTATATGTTTTCACTTTTTAGCCTTTAGCTTGTGCATTAAGCCCCTTAAATTTAGCTTAGAAAGTAGCTTGTTAGCCTGCTTGTCTATTTTTAATGCATTTTGTCTTAGTGCTTTTCAGCCCCTTTCAGCTTATTTTCTTTGCTTATTTTTAATCCTATTTGATTATTAGGTTTAGGGCTTCATCTGTTTTAAGTTTATTTGCCTTTTTCATTTGCTTATTGTGTTTAAAAACGCTAAACAGTTTAGCTTTTATGTAACTTAGTTAAAAAAGCCAATCTGTCATTGCAATTAGCTTATTACTAGCTTATTTTTAAGATTTATAAAAAGTTCCTTTGTTAAGGTTTTTCATTTGTGCTTATTTTATATCTTTTTAAAAAAGAAAGCCAAAAAAATGTTTTGTAAAAAAAAGAGAGGTCATAGGGGTCGAACCTGTGACCTCCCCTTCACACACCAACACACTTAACCATCTGCCCTTGGGACTTTTTCAGTTATAGTTTGTTTTATTTCTTATTTAAGGTCATTTTAGCCATTTAGCCTAGCAGCTTATTTCCTGCTTATTTCACTAAGCTGTTTTGCTCATTTCATTTTTCCTAGGTTCAGCACTGTTCAAAGTACTTTTCATAAATTTTTCAGAATTTTCCAAATTAGTTTAGTATTTTTAATTAATTTTTTAGATTAAATCAGTTTTTAATTCATAATAAATAAAATAAAAGTCAAAAAAATATAATTCTTTTTTTTTAAATTTTCTTTTATCATTTAGGACCTTTAAAAATTAAATTTGCTTTTGTAGGGTTAAAATTTGATAATTTAGGTTTTAGAGTCGCGATTTTAATTCCCGTTAACGTTTTTAGGTTCGATCTTTAACTGCTTTAATTGTTTACTTGCGTTTATTTGTTTTTGCATATTATTTGTAGAAATAGAATCCCAAATCAAAAATCTTGATTATTCAAACACTCGATCACGAACTTAAACTCGATTCTCAATTCACGCCTCGTCGGGAAACGACCCGGAAAGGTTTTAGATTTTACTTTGGTCAAAAGTAATCTTCTAGAAGCCTTACGGAATACTTACTCTCTCTCATGATTTGATATTTTGATTTTAATTATATATATATATGTATATTAAGTTATATATATAAGTGTAATTAAGTTTTCAAGGATCAATTTTTGGCGCCACTGCCGGGGAGGTGTGTGCGATTATCAAGTTTACGTTTGAAGATTAGTGTTTGAAGACCCTTCCCCGTGAAGTTAACGCTTTCATTATCAGGTAATCAAAAATTCCAAAAAAAATTGGAATACAACAAAATCAACCGTTGTGTCACTTGTGAATTCGGCTCACCTTTAGATTACAAACTATAAGAGATGTATAAGGAGGGTTGATCCGATGAACTTCGACCCGAAAGGAGAAGGTTTTTAAAACGCTTCGCGCTTACCCGCTCCTCCGCTTCTTTGTGCGTTTTCTAGAGAGCTACCGCACACCTTTGACTTTCGGTCCCAAAAATATTTTTCTTATATGTTTTTCTTTCATAAAAATTTAAAAATAATCTTCTTATCCTCCTATTTGTTTAATTCTAATGTCGTCATACAACCGACGTGGTTGTTTCAAGTTTGGAGGTCTGTTTGGTGGTCTATATTGTCGACAATGTACTTGTGAGCGGTGTAGAAGAAATTATACGGATGAAGTTTGTGCTTTATGTTGTTATGAAGTTGAAAAATCATTCGTTAATGATTCAAATCCAAATTCTTTCATTGATTCTCCAAATATTTTCAACCCACCTCCACAACCCCAGACGTATTCTTGTGAGTTTTGTGGAAACAATGCTCATTATGGTTACGATTGTCCACCTCAAGTTCCGTTTATCTATAATCCGGAACCGTGTTACAATCAAGACTTTGATAATGATTTCCCACAAAGTTTTCAAAGTTACCCACAACAATATCTTTGTTGTGAAAACTGCGGGGGTCCTCATGAGACTTTTCAGTGTCAACCGTTGAACCAAAATTTCTATGAACCTAATCTTTGCTATAATTCTAATTCTTCCGGTTTTGACCAATATCAACCCCCGCAGTATACCGTCATTCATCAACCTCCTCAAGAAACGAGTGTGCAAGCCAGAGAAAACCTAATGAAATCTATACAAACCTTTTTAAAGAAGTTTAATCGTATATCTTTTAGAGAAACGCCAAAGGTTTTATTGCTAGCTTGGGAGAAATTTTTTGAAATTAAGCATGCTTTTAAAGAAAAGCAACATCAACCAGAGGATATACAAGAATTGCTTCATAAACTTCTTAAAGATTTGCAAATGATAAGTGAGGAGCTGACAAATTATATTAATACTCCGAACTGGAATTGTCTTGCCTTCTACGAAGATGATGACGAGGAGTATACTATTGCAATCACACCCGTCTTACCAACCGAGGAGCCCGATAACTCTCTAAGTATGGGGGACGAGCATCTTAGCACTATTCCGGAAACAGAATCGGACGAATTAATAAAGTCTAGTGTTGAGAACCTTATCCCAATCCCAAGTGAGTTCGAGGATTCTTCCGATATCGAAAGTGAGTGTGATGTGCCCGTTTGTGATAATTTTACAACTTTCTCTAATCCTCTCTTTGATGCTGACGATGATTTTTCCTCTAGTGACGACGAGTCATTTTCTGATGAGGACGTTCCGAAGGAAATTTATTCGAACCCTCTTTTTGATGAAGAAATCATTTCTACTAAGATAGATCCGCATCACCTTAATGTCGAGTCTGATCTTATAGAATCTTTGCTTAATCGAGATATTTTGATAGTTTCTTCTCCTAAGTTTGATTCTCTTCTCGAGGAGTTATTCGGTGAACTCGCTCATATCGATTTGATTTCTCCAGAAATTAATGAAGCCGACTTTGATCCTGAGGAAGAAGTTCGTCTTGTTGAAAAATTATTGTATGATAATTCATCTCCTCGACCTTCGGAAGAATTTAATTCTAAAAATTCTAATGTTGTAATCGAATCTTTCTCTCCATCTCCAATCCCCGTTGAGGGTAGTGACTCTCTTATTGAGGAGATTGATATTTTTCTTACTCCGGATGACTCGATACCACTGGGTATTGAGAATGACGACTATGACTCAGAAGGGAATATTCTTTTTCTTGGAGAATTGCTTACCCATGATCCCCTTTCACTTCCTGAAAATGAGTCATTTCACTTTGATCGTTATTATGTTTCATCGTCCCCTCGTCCTCCTGAGAAACCACCAGATGATGATGATGTTTACTTTGATATTGAGCCCGATACGGGAGTTTTTACAAAAGTGGTGGATGATATTTCTGATAATTCGACACGAGAACTTTATGTTTATGTGCCTAATGTTTTACCCACCCTTCTTACCCTTTCTCCAATGTTTGACACTTTGCTTCCATTTTCATCTAAAAATGACAACAAAGTTTTCAATCTTAGAATTCTTGCTTCTAATAAGGAGAAATCTCCTCATCTCTTATCTCATCGGGGCTTTAAAGCTTTCCAGGTCATTTCCGATTTTTCTGAAAGCCCGATGATGATCTATGGAGAGGACATTCCTACCTTGGATGTTCCGTTTCTCCATTTCTATCCTCCTTGACCAGCTCAAGTATGGGGGATCGAGTCAGGCTTAAGACTCGGTTAACAAAAATAAGCGCTTCGTGGGTGGCAACCCATGCTTATCCTAATAGTAGTATTATTAAATAAGTGTGTTGTGAGGAGGCTCGCCTCTTCCATTTTCTGTGTTTTTGTGGCTTGTGTTTTATGTTCAGGATTGCCCAGATTATGAAGCCTCTCATGCTCGTAGTTTTGTCCTTCATTCACTCGAGCTTCAATCCTTAGCATAATTATGGGAATCCAATATCCTAAATCTTATCGACTAACGTTTATCTTTGAGCATACTTAATAAATGGATTTAGATTTACGTAGAGACCCTTCTTAAAACATTGAGGACAATGTTTAATTCCAGTATTGGGGGGTCTATCGATTTGATTGTGCCTGCAGTCGTTGTTTTCACGTAATCCCGTTTTTACCACCAAAATACCAAAAAATGAAAAAAATTTAAAAATAAAATAAGCGTTTTATCACAATGTTGACTTTCCTGCTGGGTAGAATAAGAATAAATATTGACTCAATCGAGCGTGTTGAGCTCTTAGCTATGTCCCTTAACCTTTATAAACTTGTCTAAGCTAGTTTATTTGACTAAGCATTCGCGGATCTTTTTATTAAAGATTTTAAATTTGCAAAGAACGAGAAATGATAGAGTTAATTATGAGTAAGATGCTAAACAAGGATTAGTTGGAAATCTTAAGAGCTCATAAGTGTAGTTTGTGGCTTTTTCTCCCATAAGCTTCTAACCGGACTAATAATGCGTGCTCTTTTCGAAAATTAAACTTAAATCAACGATTTTTGAAGTATAGTCGATAACAATAATTTATTTAGTCTTAGTTTAAATTTATACTTAAATTTTCTAAAAAGAAATTTTCTCTATATATCGTGGTAATATTATGTTAAAAAAAATGAAAAATGAGGTAATAATAATAATAATAATAACTATGGGCTAATAAAAGTTTACTGCATCTTGCCGGCTCACAACCGATGTTGCAATCTTCTAAATAAGGCACATAGTAATTATCCGAGACTGATAAAAGTTTATTGCATCTTGCCGGCTCACAACCGATGTTGCAGCCTTCTAAAAGGTCAAGGATTTCCTTAGTTTAAAGGATGTATAATTATATTAAGTGTAATATATGTGATTTAATAAATATAGGAAAAATCTCTTTTTCTTAAATTTAAATATGCTTTTGAACTAAGACTATTTTAACTTGTGATTTTTTTCTAAATAAATTGTTTATTTAACGGGAAACCTAAGAGTTTTTGAAACCGAAGGTCCGTGAGTTTCGATACTATTCTTTGTGGGGTGTCAAAACCCTGGTCACCTAAGCCGGTCTAGGCTGGGATTTGCCGAGAAGAAAGTCGCTACATGAAATGATCTCGCCTTCAAAATCATAATTCTTGAGTGGAACGTGAAGCATAGAAATATTACAATTTTCTTAAAAAGGTTGATCCATGGTTGAAATTCAAAATAAGCACACTCACATAATATATAATAATTGTCGGGAGCGAAAAGTTTCACAAGGTACAAGTATGAGTAGTGTTAGCATCTTAACTTATATTTAATGGTGATTTCGTTTTTAAGCTTGGTTTGGGACAAGTGAAAAAAAATAGGGGACGATGAATTTATCCTTTTAGAGCATTTTAGGATTGAAGTGCTTCTTGTTCTATGACCCTAAAAGTTATAAAAAAAATGAAAGTCCAAATATTCTAGTTAGAAAAAGAAAAAGGAAAAATATAAAATATGTACGGTAATTAGTGTAGATTTATAAAAATGGTCAAAACAGGGCTTTTCGAAGCTATTGATTCTTTAATTCCCCTTGATGAACACTTAGCTACTTTTCGAGATAATTAGTCGAGGGGGATTGAGATTATTGGTTTTCAAGAGTGTTTACTTATGACATTGCGTGAGGACACGCCAATAGTTTAATATTGGGGATTTTGGTATGTGCTTAATTACACATACCTTTTACCTATAAAAACGAGCCTAAATGACCAAAAATGGACATAAAATGCCAAATATATGTGTGTTTTGCTTTGTATACTGTGCAGGTAACGGATATTCACTAAAGGACAAAAAATGAAGCAAAAAACCGACAAAACCGAGCACGAGAATGGAAAGAGCGTGAAAAGTCAAAAAGTTAAAGTCGAAGTCAAATACGTGTGCATGGACCAACCCGCACCCAAGTTAATGGGCCGGGTCAGCCCATTAATCATCAATCATAAGCCTTAAGCTTTTAAGCCCTTATAAAGCCTAAAGTCCAAAACCATATTAACCTGCCTAATTCATAAGCCCAAAACACCTAAACCATAACACCCATTAGTCCATTACACCTCTAGTCCTTTTTCTATTTCACCACAAGTCCTTAGGGACTAACAAACTTAGTCCTAATCTTTACACCGTTAGTCCCTAACCCCTAACTCCTAGCTACTTCAACTCTTTGACTATATAGTCAAAATAATTATGGTTAGTTATATAATCATAGTTATGAAGTATAAAATTAACTTGAAATTACTATTGAACTCAAGAGTTTGTGTTCATAATTGTTAGAAACACAAAAAGTATCGGTCACTTCCAATAATAGTTAGTCAAAGCCCGTAGTTAGACAAATGTAAAGATAGTAATCTAATTAGGCCAAAAGGCTCATAGAAAGCCCACATGCTCTCCATGGCCAGCCATATGGGTTGTATACATACCCTCTCCATGCCTTGGAGAGGGTGTTGGTTGTTCATTATTTCACAAACATAATACAAGTTTCCTTTCATGTTTCTTTCTCTCTCTAAAATATTCATCCAATCACTCTCTCTCTCTCTTAAACCACCTCTCTTTCTCTATTCACGTATGTTATTTTATTGTTCTTCAATTGGTATCAAGAGCCATGGAGTGATTTGTTTAGTTTTTATGTTTGTTTTTGTTACGTTTTCCTTTAAAATCGTACGTTTTTCTTGTTCTTTCTTTGTTTTCGAAGTTCTTGTGTACACTAAAGGATCTTTTACCTTGGTAAATCTGATCTAGTATCTTTAGGATATAGGTGTACAAGCTTAGATTCAAGAAAAACATCACTTTTGTTCATCATTTGTATTCGAAACCTTTAAAAAAGTACAAATCTTGATTTCAAAATATTTAGCTTAAAAACATAAAGTTTGCATTTTTAAGGTACCAATAGGTTTAGTAATACTAGTTGTACAAGAAAATTTAGGAAAAAACAATCAAAAGTTAGTCTTTTTGTGTTTTAAAGATTTTGTGTTTCGTCCTTGTGTTAACCGAATTGGCAGTTCTAGTATTGACCGAATTCGCAGCTTTGTGATTTGACAGAATTCGCAGCTCCTTGGTCAACCGAATTAGCAACCTACTTTGTCAACCGAATTCGTAGCTCCTTGGTCAACCGAATTAGCAACCTACTTGGTCAATCGAATTCGTAGCTCCTTGGACAGCCGAATTAGCAACCCACTTGGTAAACCAAATTCGCAGCTCCTTGGTCAACCGAATTAGCAGCAACCTACTTGGTCACCCGAATTTGCAGCTCCTTCTTACCTATTGGTCACCGAATTGGTAATTTTCTTTATCAATCCGAATTACAATTTTTTCATTCTTGGACACAGAATTTGCAACTAAAAGTAAAACTAAACTACATTTTGTTAACAAAATTATACGGTTTATTTCTGTGACTTGTAAATTCCCGTGAAACATTCACTTATTTTCCTGGTTTTGTTAAGAATTGTAAAATCCCGTGTAGTTTTCACGACTTAAAACACATAAAAGACAACACCTTCAAACACAATTTCTTTCAATCACCGTTTCGGATTCAACAGCCAAAGTAATCTTTTAACATACCAATTCTTATTGACAACTTTGATGACAAAGCGATCTTTCGGTGCTAACTATCGTCCACCTATGCTAGAAAAGATATGTTCGATTTCTTGGAAAAGCTATTGATGCAATCATGATGAAATATACAACATGATTGAATGAATCCTTGAATCCGTTGAAAATGGTCCACTCATTGGCCAAACGATAAAGAGATTGGTTTTTTGACGAGGCATGAAAATACTCTGAATTGATCCTACGGATGAAAATCAAGCTGATTGTGATGTAAAGAAACAAAATATCATTCCTACCAAGGATTCACCACAGTGGGTCTATGCACTCGTTAGCAATCATCGAATTGCCAAGGAACTTTGGGAAAGAATTCAGTTTCTCAAGCAAGGAACTTCATTGACAAAACAGGAAAGAGAGTGTAAACTATATGATGAATTCGATAAGTTTGCTTATAAGAAGGGGGAACAGTACATGATTTCTAGTTGAGATTTTCAATGCTACTCAATGACATGAACATCTACAATGTGAAACTGGAACAATTTCAAGTGAACACTAAGTTTTTGAATACTCTTCCTCCTGAGTGGAGCAAATTTATGACAGATGTCAAACTGGTTCGGGACTTGTATACAACTAATATTGATCAGCTTCATGATTACTTGGGACAACACGAATTTCATGCAAATGAAGTTCGTTTAATGCATGAACGCAACTCAGATCCGCTTGCTTTGGTTGCAACCCATCAGATGACCTAGTCTCCTTATCAAGCTCATCAGAATTCATACCAAAACTCTCAATTTCAATCACAAGTTTCACTATACCAGTCTCCACAGTATGGATCACCTTATCAGTCTCAACAATACTCAAACAATCAATCATCAACACATCTTTCAATCACTTATCCATCTAATGATTATCAATCATCAGTTAACCACAACGTTTATTCTTCACCATCATCCATCCCTAAAATTAAATATGCTCCTATAGTTAATCAACAATAACAACAACCTGAATTTCCCCAACTAGACTTAGGTCTAACGGTTCCAGTGTTCAAGTAAGGTGACGATCCCATTGATGCCATCAACCATATGACGTCATTCCTATCTGCTGTCGTCACATCTTGCTATCCTACTACCAACAACCAGGTGAGGAATTCGTCAACCTATTGATAGGCAACTAATGCTTCCCATTAATTATTGGATGGAGTGACTTTACAACCAGTACAGGGAAGGCAAATTTCTTTTGCTACGGGTACAAGTAGGACCTACACTCCAGGAGCAAGTGGAAGTAATTCTGGGAAACAAAGGACTATTATTTGTTACAACTGTAATGGGGAGGGATACATGTCCAAACAGTGCACTAAACCTAAAAGGAAAAGGGATGATTCATGGTTTAAGGATAAAGTGTTGCTGGAGGGTGGGGGGGGGGGGGGGTTGGGGGATGGTACAAGCTCAAGCAAGATGGTCAAATTCTTACATTGAATATGAGCATAGCATTTTGGCAGATCCAGGAAGTGCAGAAGGTCAAGCCACACAGACAGTCATTACCCATAATGCCGCTTATCAAGTTTATGATTTGGATGCATTTAACTCTGATTGTGATGAACTTAATACTGCCAAAGTTGCTCTCATGGCGAATTTGTCTCATTGTGGTTCAGATGCTCTCACTGAGGTAAACAATCAAGATAATATAGATAACAACATGATAAATCAAGCTATGCAGGTGATGCCGTCTTTTGAACAATCGAGTGTTGTGAACCATTCAGAGACTGAAATAACCAGTGATAGCAATATCATTCCTTATTCTTGGTATGTAACAGAATCACAACAGGCGGTTGTTCAGAATACAAACTCCTCTGCACAACAAGATGCACTGATATTATCTGTGATTGAACAACTGAAAACCCAAGTAACTAATTGCACCAAGATTAATCTAGACATAAAAAGTGTCAATGATACTTTAACTGCTGAGCTTGAAAGATATAAAGACCAAGTTAAAGTTTTAAAAGAATGACAAAATGTTGATTTAAAATGTAAAGATATCATTTCAGATTCATGTGAACAGTCTGTCAAGATTGATCGTCTTAAACAAACTCTTTCTGAACAACTAAAAGAAAAATAATCTTTAATGCAAACAGTTACTCTTCTCAAAAAATTATTTCAAGAAAGAAGAATCTAGAAACATGGATAGAGAAGATCAAACAGCTGGATAATATTGTTTTTAAAAGAGATCAATCTGCACAAACTGTTCATATGTTGACAAAACCATAGTTTTTCTATGATCATACTACTAAACAAGCTCTAGGTTTTCAAAATCCTTTCTATCTGAAGAAAGCTCAGCAGTTGGAACCAAAGCTTTATGATGGTAATGTCATTAAAACGCTAGTGCTATTGTGATTCTTGATTCCTAATAGACCCTTATGCTTACTGAAGAGAGTCGTTCAAAAATGCTTTTAAAACAACAGGATTAAGTGATGTTAGAAAATAAAGTTAGTACTACACCAGTTGATTATGCTGCTCTTAACCAACTTTCTCAAGATTTTAAAAAATTATTTGTTCCACAAACTGAATTATCTACTAAACAAGTCTTTGGGTCTCAGAATTCTATGAATTCTTCAGATCCTAGTCCTTCTTGTAGACCCACCAAAGTTGAGGTTCCAAAAGAACTTCCTAAAGTCAGCATGGTTAATACGAGTTTGAAGAAACTTAAACACCATCTTGCTGGCTTTGACGTGGTTGTCAAAGAAAGAACCATAGCCACAACCATCACTGAGGGCTCATGGGGGTTTGAACATACAAAAGCTTGTTTTAGGGATGAAATTATTCTATTTGTAAAAGCACTGAAGGACATATTCAATACATTCGATCAATATTTAATTGATGAACTTACTGAAGTCCAAAACATCTTTCATCAAATGGAACAGGCTATGGAACAACATCGTTTAGAGTCCAAAACATTTGAAGTTAAATGAATAAAGTTTTAAATGAAAACGAACGACTCTTGGAACAAGTCATTAGCAAAGATATAGTGAACATAATTGTGAATTCTTCGGTGGATAATGCTTATGTGAATGAACATGAATGTGAAAAGTATCTCAAACTTGAGACTGAGCTTCTCAACAAAAAAGATTTCATTGAAAAAGAGATTTACGATAAACTGTTCAGAAGTTATACCACTCTTGAAAACATTTCATCTCTTTAGAAGTTGATACTCAACTTAATCAAGAAATTTTTCAAAGAGACAATTCTATTTCAAATCAAAGTGCTCCAAGTTTTGATCAATATTTTGAATTAAATGAATTGAAAGCTCAGTCGCAAGAGAAAGACACAGTCATAAAAAAGTTAAAAGAGAGAATTAAATCTCTAAGTGGTAATATGAGTGAGGATAAGATTAAGAAGGACATAGAAGAGATTGAAACGATCAATATTGAATTGGATCATAGGGTGTCAAAGCTTAGTGCCAAGAATGAACATTTAAAATAGACCTATAAGCAACTTTATGACTCGATCAAACCAACACGTATTTGATCAAAAGAACAATGTGATGCTTTAATTAATTAAGTCAATCAAAAGTCTGTCGAAATCTCAGATTTAAATGCAATTCTTTAGGAAAAAGTTTTGGTCATTACAGCTCTCAAGAATGAATTAAGAAAACTTAAAGAAAAAGATTTGGCTGATAATGTTGTCACCAAAAACACCATCGCTCTAGAAATGCTTAAGATTGATGTGGAACCAATAGCCCCTAGATTGTTGAACAATAGGAAAACTCACTCTGACTACCTTAGGCACACTCAGGAACAAGCTGCGATTCTTAGAGAAGTAGTTGAACATGGAAAATCTCAAAATCCTTTTAATTTTCCTTTAGGGGTGGGGGGGGAAAAAAAAACTCTGATTGTAAAATACAAACGAATTCAGGTGTTGTCTTAATAATAATCAGACAAACCTGCATTTGCATCAACATTTCAAGTGACCACATAGTGGCTGGTTGTGACACCAAAGATCAAGGACAATAAGAGTTAGTATCACTTGAGGTCACATCCTCAGGAACCAACACACAAAATCGCTTCTTATCAAACTAGTTTCTAACAAATACTTGGTATCTTTAAAGGTGTAAAACAGTCTACTAGTGATAGCGGATCACAACCTTCAGGCAATACAAAAAGATCCTGAGCAGCTTGAATTTTCTGCTTGATCAGGACGATCTTTTTCGTTGTTTCTTAGATCATTTCCTGACTAGTCAGTTGAGCTTCTCCAACTTCGGCCCAACACACAGGTGATCGACATTTTTGGCCATAAAGTGCCTCATAAGGTGCGACCTTTATGCTAGCGTGATAACTGTTGTTATACGAGAATTCGGCTAATGGCAAATGCTTAACCCAGCCCTTTCCAAAATCGATCACGCAAGCACGTAGCATGTCCTCGAGGGTTTGAATAGTCCTCTCGCTTTGTCTGTCCGTCTCTGGATGATAGGCAGTGCTCATATCCAAGTTAGTACCCAATGCCTTTTTGAGTAACCTTTAGAAATTTAATGAGAATCTAGGGCCACGATCACAAATGATCGAGACAAGTATTCCATGTCTTGTGACTACCTCCTTTTGGTACATCCTTGCCAACTTCTCCATGGGGTCGTTTTCCCTCATTGGTATGAAGATTGCAGACTTCGTGAGTCGGTCAACAATCACCCAAATAGTGTCATGACCTTGTGACGACTTGGGAAGCTTTGTGACAAAATCCATAGTGATATTGTCCCACTTCCATTGAGGTATCTTGGGTTGTACCAACAATCCCGATGGTCTTTGATTTTCAGCTTTGACCCTAGCACACGTCAAACATTTGCTAATATAGGTGGCGATGTCGGCCTTCATGTTGCGCCACCAGTATAGCTTTTTCATGTCTTTATACATTTTGTCAAAACCCGGATGGACAGAGTATTTTGATTTATGGCACTCGTTCATAATCACGGTCCTTAAATCACCATAACATGGCAACCAACTCCTGCCATTTAAGCATAGAGTTCCATCAGCACGGGGTTCCAATTTTCCTTCGGTATATCCTTCCTGATCATACCTCCTACGTCTTCATTCTTGATGTTCTCTGGTTTCTGTGCTTCTATTTGAGCTTCTAAAATTTGTTTGGGGAGATTCAAACCAATAGTCATGACTAAGGCTCGAACCCGTAATGGCTTAATCCTTTCTTTACAGCTTAAGGCATCGGCCACTACGTTTGCTTTCCTCGGGTGATAACGAATTTCGTAGTCGTAATCACTGACCAACTCTAACCAACAACGTTGCCTCATATTCAACTCCTTTTGGTCAAGTATGTGTTGTAGACTCTTATGATCGGTGAACACCGTACACTTGGTTCCATATAAGTAGTGCCTCCAAATCTTTAGAGCAAACACCACTGCACCAAGTTCCAAATCATGGGTAGTATAATTTTTCTCATGAATCTTTAGCTGTCGTGATGCATAAGCAATCGCCTTCTCGTTTTGCATCAATACCGCACCCAATCCTTTATGTAACGCATCGCAATAAACAATAAAGTTCTCAGCTCCTTGTGGGAGGGCTAAGATAGGTGCGCCACACAACATATCCTTCAATGTCTGAAAAGCTGCTTCTTGCTTGTCACCCCATTCAAAGGCAACTTTCTTTTGCGTGAGCTTGGTCATCGGCTTAGCAACTTTCGAAAATCCTTCGATAAACCTCCGATAATAACCGTCAAGACCTGAAAATTAACGTATCTCCGTTGGTGTTTTAGGAGATGCCCAATCTTTTATTGATTCGATCTTGGCGGGATCCACGTGAATGCCTTGACTATCAATCACGTGGCCGAGAAATTGTACCTTAGGAATCCAGAATTCACATTTAGAGAATTTAGAGTACAACTCTTCTTTCTAAAGAAATTCCAGAATTGCCTTAAGATGTTCTTCATGCTCTTTCTTGTCCTTTGAATAAATTAGTATATCGTCAATAAAGACAATTACAAACTTATCCGAGTATAGTTTGCACACCCGGTTCATGAGATCCATAAACACCGTCGGTGCGTTCGTCAAACTGAATGGCATAACTTGGAACTCGTAATGACCGTACCGAGTCCTGAATGCCGTATTTGGAATATATTGTTTACGTACTCAAAGCTGATGATAACCCGATCGCAAGTCTATCTTAGAATAAACACTGGATCCTTGTAGTTGATCAAATAAATCGTCGATCCTTGGGAGTGGATAACGATTCTTCACCGTCAGCTTGTTTAATTCTCGATAGTCGATGCACATTCAAAATGATCCGTCCTTCTTTTTGACAAACAAGACCGGAGCTCCCCAAGGTGAGGAACTGGGTCTTATAAAGCCCTTGTCGGATAGTTCTTGCAGTTGCTCTGACAACTCTTTCATTTTGGAAGGAGCTAATCGATAAGGTGCTCGTGCCACAGGTGCAGCACCAGGCATCAAATCGATTTGGAATTCCACTTGTCGAGTCGGTGGAAGACCCGGCAATTCTTCAGGAAATACTTCAGGAAAATCTTGAACGATTGGTACGTCCTCAAGTCGCTTCTCCTCCGACTTGTCTTCAGTCTCCTTCGTAGTAACATGTGCCAAAAAGACATGATGTCCTTTTAACAAATATTTTTGAGTCCTGGTGCACGAAATGATATTCAAACGGGTCTCGTTTCCCTGATTGCTTCCGTCGCCACGGATCAGTAAGGTTTCATTTCCCCAGGGAATACGAACGATCTTCTCGGCACAATCAATGACCGCGTGGTACTTTGACAGCCAATCCATACCGATTATGACGTCGAAACTACCAAGTTCTACAGGCATTAAGTTGATGTTGAATGGATGGTTTAAGAAATTTAATGTACAACCCCGGATGATAGTGTTTATCCCAATTACTTTCCCGTCGGCTAGTTCCACATCATAATAATGGTCTAATACAGTTGGTGTGATATCAATTAGGGAACTAAATGTGGTAGATACAAAACTCCTATCGGAGCGGCACCAGTAATCGAAATAAATAGAAGCATAGTGTTCATATTAAAGAACTGACCCGTAACAAAGTTGGAGTCCGAGTTTGTTCCCGCATTGCCCACCACATAAACCTTGGCTGGTGCATTGTTGTTCCCACGTTGATTACCACGGTTTCCATTCCTCAACTTCGAGCAGTCTTTCTTGAAGTGCCCCTGAATACCACACTCATAACAAGTAACAGCATTCTGAGTTGCCCCGAAGTTCCCACGGTTGTTATTATTACCATTGGGACCAGAACTTCTGTAGTCACGAGCCAAATGACCGATCTTCTTGCACTTGTTACATCTGGGAGCACATGGCCCTTTGTGGTGATAGTTGCATTTTGTACACAAGGGCAATGATCCCGTGTACTCCCTCTTCTCACCAGGCCCGCCCAGTGTTCTGCCTCTTGTTTTGTTGTTGGTACCCTTGATTGTTCCCAGCATTACACTCCATCTTTCTCTTCTGCTCAGCTTGCCTTTTAGTAATAGTGAGGAGTTTTTGGTCCATCTGATCATTGGCAAACTCAATTGCCTCCTCCATTGTCTGGGGCCGATATGACATCACATTTCCCCGAATCATATCAGGAAGTCCACCAACATATTTCTCAACTTCATCCGATTCCTCGGGAAACATACGTCCACACATCAGTGCAAGCTCTTAGAAACGCAGAGTGTAGCTCGGGATATCAGTACCCTTCACTTTTAAGTTCCAGAGCTCAATTTCCAACTTCTTGATTTCACCTCTTGGGCAATATTTGACTGTCATCATCTTCTTTAGTGTCTTCCAGTCCATAGCATAAGCAACATCTTGAGTCACAGCCTTCATGTGGGAGTTCCACCATGTAAGGGCATTTCCAATGAAAGTGCAAGTAGCGAACTTAACTTGGTTCTCTACAACACAGTTGCTTATGTGGAACACTGATTCCATCTTTTCAAACCATTGGGCCAACACAACTACCCCTTCAGTACCCTTGAAATTAAGTGGATGACAGTTCAGCAAATCTTTGTACGTACACTCACGCGGAGTGCGTGTAGTTCCTCTGATTCCAGTGCCAGAATTGTGGCTTCCGTCGCCATGACCATTAGTGCTGTTTCGAAGAGTTTCATGATTAGCAAGTGCCGCGAAAACTCTTTCTGCGATCAGTTGCTCAACATCAGCAGCAATCATTAGGGCAGCAGCAGCCCTTGCAGTAGCAAAGGTTCTTCTTGGCGGCATATTGTTCTATATCATAACAATATAAAACACGGGAATTTTCATAAACAACACAACATGACATGAGTACAACATATATATAACAAGATCACATCACACCGTGATTATATAACATGACTGGGATCACAAAACATATCAGAATTAAGATCGACATGACATAATACAACACATCATATATAACTGGAAAACATACATGATTGTATGATACAAGGAATGAAAATACAAGTCCTACTGCCGTGCTAGCTGGGCATAAAACCCATAATACTTAGCCGGCTAACATAATGATAGCTATGAATTTATCATGAAAAAATGTAAACCTAGGCAGAACTACCAGCGCCCTTGCGATCGTCTACACGAGTCTGATCTCTAGCCTAGAGTGCCTGAATCTGTCCTAATGCCGCTGACAACTGTCCCTGTAAGTGATGAACATGTGCAATCAATGTCATCATCAGTGATTCCTGTTAGGCGATACGGTAATCTTGCATATGGGTATGAGTCCTATATGCTTGCAGTTCATAGTGAACCGTCAAACTTAACCCAATGAAATGTGCCCAAGCCTCTTGTGAGACTAGAGCCTCCTGATATAAGAGTCATGCAGTCTCATAGTGGTACTGCCTATCATCGACCAATGCCTCAACACTCTGAAATATTCGAGTCTACCGGTCCTAGGTATCCTCTATCACAGCATAGATATCCTAGGTATCTTGCTCCTGAACTGCAGCAAGCCCGATCATCTTAGTATTGACCCCTTTGAGGGTCGTTAGTGCCACCTCCTTGGCAGCCTCTCTTGGGTCTACCCAAGTATCTCTAATCCCATAGTCGACCGCCTCGGCTCTCTGTCGTCTGGTTTCGGCATCTAGAGTGCCGATAAACCCATAATCTACCCTATGACCTCCAGTCGGCCTAAGGGCAGCAGTCGAACTCTACCCCACCTCATACCTCAATGTGGGAGCAGTCGAACATAACCTCTTACGAGGTGGTAACTCGTCCTCGAGAATATCCTCCCTGCGATCGACTGGTGGTATGAACAATAAGGGTGGTAGTGGTGGTAGTGGTGATGATGGTAACGGTAATGATGCGGGTACAAGTGGTGGTAATGATGATGATGGTAGAGGTGGTAGTGGTGGTGAGGGAATCTGAGATAGTGGAGATGACCAAGGTGATAGTGGAGATGGTGGTGGTGATGGTGGTGTAGGTGCGACAGCATACTCAGCGATGCGTGCCTCCATGGATGGTGACATAGGTGGCTCAAGTCTGACAGTCTTCCATGTCCTACGGAGACGTGTCTGAGAAAAAGAAACTCTAGTCCGAGGTGATGTAGGTGCAGGTTCCTCAGCCTCAACTGCCTCTGTATCCCTAGCTGAGGGAACATGGTCAACAACAGGTACAGCAGAAGGGTCGGCTGGAGCTAGTGCTCCTCCTCCTCCTCCTCGTGATCAGAGGTCTCCTCATCCTCGTCATTAGCGTCATTATCATCATTGACATCGTCATCGTCATCGTCGGCAGGATAATCAGCATGATCCTCCTTTGAATCCTCCTCCGGATCGGAGTCAGCCACATAACCTGGCGATAGGGCTGTCGGTGAAGCATCAGCAGCATAAGGTTGCTCCTCTATCGATGCCTCGGCATCGGATGGCACTAAGAACTCAGGGTACACAGGCTCAGGAACAAAGTCCGGTGGAAGTGGTGCATGTGGCTCCTCGGGACCAGGTATGTAATCCGGTGATAGTGGGCTACCAGCTGCATAGGGAGTCCATTGTATCTGTATACGACGACTTGTGGAGAACCTCCATCAGACAGCTCCCCAAAAGACTCTCCCTGGCTCGAAATCAGTGTAGACAGATGTGTAGGTAACCGCAGATGATGTAGAAGACATGACTGAATCTGTAACACTCAAACAGAGTTTACATTAGTACATATATAAGACCCATAATAATATACTTAATATATCATAACCACGTATGTAAACCATGAAGCATCTAGTATACCTAACTAATGCACAAGTAGTGTATGAATGAATGTCCCATGAAAATCCCTTTGTATGTTTGAAAACGGTTATAGTTCAAGTAAAAACATTTGACCTGGTTCTCTATAACCTTGGCTCTGATACCATTCTGTAACACCCCCAAATAGGGTCGCAGCGGAATAATGTGTCTGAGAGCGTACATCATCTAATTAATAGCACAAGAATGAGAACACCTCTAAAGAGTTGTTTAAAAATATATACATTGGATTTATAGAAATTGTTTGGTACAAAGCACCAGCGCTGAAATTGTTTAAAAAAAAAAAAAAAAAAAAAACAACATTTAAAAATAAATATTCTAGATCAAACAATCATCAAAAATGTATTGACTCCAAATCAAATAATTGCATGACCCCCAAAAGCTAACCAATGTATCCTTTGCACCCCTCGAGCCTATTGACTTGAGAAAAAACATGCTTAAACGTCAACATACAGTTGGTGAATTCATAGGTTTATTATATGGAATGTAGGACCCATAAGATTTTCAAGTGTATGATAATCCAACATATGCACACATCACAAATGTAATTACTTTCCTTAAGCTCAATGACACCATAAGCCAGACATGTAGAATTGCAATATAAATTGCTTCCATGCCCCGTATGATGTTCTAACCCGCAACATCCGAATCTGACATGGTATACATCCGTTGGTTCACTCTGTGACACCAGTGAGAGCTACTCACCCGGATGGGGATGTCAACCCCAAATAGATCTATATATAACATTCGCGTTTCCACAAAGAAATTGACAGTTCATGATAATGGGCTCAGTGGGTTATCGCTACTTAGGCAAACACGTAATCATGATAAAATGTACACTTACGTCCAATTTGTAAAACAAAGCATGTTTCTCACCCCAAAAGTTGTAAATCATTGATATAGTAAAACATGGGGCTATGAACTCACCTTAGTAGATAGTCCTCTGTGAATGGTAAATATATCCAAGTATGGCAAATGGATCACACCGTCAAATACCTAAGTAAATACGGCCAGTCTTAGTCTACAAGTTTAGGCTAACGACTCTTGTATAAACTACAATAATTTGCTAGTTTATATATACTGTTATCACTTGTGTGGTGGTGCACATGTTTATTGTATTTGTCTTTACTTTTGCTCTTGAAAGGTATGCAACTGACACACGTACAATATATGTTACAAGCGTTTCTTAATAAATAAACATATTTTATTAAATCGTATTTTAATTTGTAATAAAAATCCGATAAATATTATACCTGTCCCGATACGTTAAGTGTTTATTAAAATTACTTTTGTTCATAAAATATCCTTAGGTTCTCTATATTTACAAAAACAGTCCTTATGTTTTTTAAATAAAATAGGTTATTTACATTTTAAACCCTTAGGTTTTCATGTTTACACCTTTAGCCCTTTAACTTTAGAAAAGTTACACTTTTGGTCCTTATATTTTCAAACAGTCCCTTAAGTTTTAGTAGTGACAAAAATAGTCCCTAAACTATAGAGAATTCAATTTTGACAGTTTTAACCCTCAAGTTCCAAGTTTTACACTTCTAGTCCTTTAACTTCCAAAATTTACATTTTAAGTCCAAATAAGTTTTGAAAAGTGGCAAAAGGCTTTATTAGACTCCAATAAGCCTTATAAGCTTTGACAGCTTATAAATAAGCTCGGATGAGCTTATTTGGGCTTATTGGGCTCGTTAGCCCAATAACCTTAACCCGAATAGCTCCATAAGGTCCATTAGGGTTTTATACATTGTTCAACTTATTATTTTTTTTAGTCTTATTAAGCACTTAGGATTATATTTAAGCTGTTTTTACTGTTCTGCTTATTCATAAGCCAATAAGTCTCGTTAATGGGCTTTTGGGCCCATTATGAACTCGGTAAGGTTTGTACATGTTTAGGCTTGCTCAAATTAGGTCCATTAGTCTTTCTAAGACTATAATAAGCTCAATAAGCTGCATAAGCTCACAAATAAGCTGTTCAAGCTTACTCGTGGCTTATGGACCCATTTTGGCCACGATAATGGGTTGTCAAGCCCATTAAGGGTCCGATTTGGTTTCCAATGTATATTAAGGTCCATATAAGTCCCATAAGTATATTAGACCCCTTAATAAGCTCAAGAAGCTGGCCTGTTGGCCCTGTTTGGCCCATTAGTGGGTTGTTGGGTTTAATAAGCTCGTTAGTGGTCCGTTAAGCTTATTACTAGTTTTAGGGTTCCGTTAGGGTTTTTGTTAAGTCCTTAAGTCCTTGTTAAGCACCCTAATCCCATTATAAGCCAAAAACATAAGCCATGTTAACCCTTGGTGGGCTACATGGCCTAACAGTGGACATATACGCCCACTGTGGGTGCGTATGGTTTGTGTTCGTGGCATTTAACCACAAACCGAGCACTTTGAGCTTATTTGGCTCACTTATGGCTCGTGTTTAACACATGTAAATGCTCTACTAGCCAATATACCCTTTCCCGAGCCAAGCCATCAAGTTTACATGAAAATTTTACGTATAGGCTTCGAGTATTTCGTTTACAGGTGTTAGTATTCGCGTTAGTTTCTATACTTGTAATTAAATAAGAACGTTTAAGCCTTAGCTCATTTTTAAATCACATTTTACATGTTTTATCATATCCTAGCACCACACAAGTCTTACGTGTTACAATTTACTAAACGTAAACATGAGTTGTGTCATGTTAGGCACGACCCATGTTTTAGTTTGTTAATACATGATAATCATGCCCTATGACATATAAAGGGAAACATGAAACTTAAACATGACATAAGCTAAGACACTTACAAGGGTCCTAGCTTCTTGAAGAGTAATGTCGAGTGAAGTGTAGTAAACCCAAATTTGTAAAACCCAAATTGTATATGTACGATTGTATATTCCAACCCTAGTTTAACCCAAGCTTAGTATACTAGCTTGCAAATTGTGTATTGTGTCTCCGGCTGTGGGCCGAAACAAGGAATACAAAGGTGGTTTTTGCTTAGAGAGTGGCTAAGTGTTTGCAAGAAGTGTTTTGTGTCATGCATGAGTGGGTTTATATAGGATTTAGGATTAGTTAGCTTCCTAGTTCTTAATCCAAACCAAACCGTGCCCGATTAGGGTGGTTTTATGGTTTCTAGTTAAGCTTAAATGGTTTTGATTTAACCACCTAGTACATTCCTTAATTACAAGATTTGCTTAAGATTTGAAAATCTTATGGTTGTGTATATGTTGTTTATGCCGCAGGTATCAAGAGCAAAGGAAGGGATCCCAAGTGGTTATTACCCATTGTGTTTTAAGCTAATAAGAGACATTAAGGACAAGCCTTAATTAATCCTATGTTGTACATGTACTTAGGAAGATTTTCTATTTGTTTAGGCATGTGGGACGAGTAGGGCTTGGAGGGAAAGAAGGTTTTAAAATCTTGTTAAGATTATAATGGTACATTCTTTAATTAGAAGATAATTGTACAAGATTGTGTAAGTATCCAATGGTTTATGGGTTTTGCTTTCCCATATTCGGCCATAATGTTTTATTAATACAAGAATTGAATAATTTTTTGTGTTTAAGGTTTAAAAGTGGTTATTGGTTTGAGTCTAGGTATTTCCGGGGTGTGTCTAAAGGTATTTTATTGCGAAACGTAAGCCTTTTACGTGACCAATAAAAAAAATAAAACATGAAAAGTTATAAATTATGCTCTTAATAATTATATAACACTTGATTGACGTAAACTTTTATTTGTTTGGTGTCCGTTTACGATGAATGTTGATTTTTAGTTTATGCGATTTAACTATAGGATAATAATTAAAAGCGAACACGTACAACTCTAAAAATAAATAATGACAATAATTGAGTCGGGATGACCTGAAAATGTGAAATGTTACATGTAATATCATTTTGATTGAAATATTATGGAAATATCGTATCACTGTTCGGGCCATCATAATTTAGAGGTCATGTAGTAAACGTTTGAGGAGCCAAGACACTTTAAATCGTAAATCCAGCAAATTCATCAAAATATATACCCAAATGAAACTCCTCATATGAAGCTCCCTAGTAATGTGATACATTATAATTTTAAGTTTCTTCAAAAGTTAGTCGATGATAAATTACGTTAATTATATAACGTAATTGATTTATAAAGCGTCGATCGATGATTAATAACGATAAATGTGTCGGGTTTTAATAAAATCTAGTTTTATAATATTTATATATATTTTTATAATTTATATAAAAATATAATATTTAATATTTTTAAGAATACAAAAATGGCAATATATACCCTTAGTTTATAAACTTTTACAAGTTTAGTCCTTTATATAAAAAGTATATATGTATTAAAACTTTAACTTTACAATTTTGCAAAATAGGTCTTTATAGTTATAACTTTAAGAAAATGACATTTTCAGCCCCTCTAGTTATTAATTTTAGAAAGTTACGATATATACCCCTTGCATGGAATATATTTGCAAAACAAGTCCAAAATGCCATGCAAGCTTATTTTAGGATTCTAAATGATATTTGCAGGTTGTAGCTTATTAGTATAAGCTAAAATAAGATGTTTTAACGTAACGGAAGTTTAGAAAAAGGATTCGTTAGCTAAAAAATCAAAACAGGTCGTTTTTAAGGTTTTAATAAAAAACGCACGGGTTTGAGAATTCAAGGCTTAAACAAGAGTTCATAGATGATCTTAAGAGTATTATGAACATTCTAATACAAATTATAAGCTTATTGAACAAGATTTTGAGCTTACTTGAGCTAAAATGGGTCGAAATGAGTTTTTATGACTCGTACGCCTAATAATGACTTCAAGGCTTCGTTTTTCTTGATTCTTGGCTTCTATTCTGAGCTTAGGGACTTCACTTGATCCTTCTTGGTTTGAGTTAAGACTCCATTGTTGTATTTGATGAGTTTTGAGGTGTGAAGAAAGTGTTGTGTATGTATGCGTATATATAGGGTCAAAAACCCTTGGTGGCCAAGTTTTCTTGGTATCTAAGGGTTTGATAAGTGTCCTAGCTAGCTAAGGTGAGTAAGGTATGCTAGTAGGATGAGTAAGGAAGGCTAGAAATAGCTATGAAGATGTGGAAGGGGTGTTTAGAGGCCACGGCTAAGGAAGGGAGACAAGGAGGTGACTTGGCCAACTTGGTGGCCAAAGGAGGAGGTAGAGGTGCTTGTAAGCTTCTTGGTGACATAAGGGTGAGGTCATGGGGGTGCTTGGATGGGTGCTTTGTTTAAAAATGGGTAAAAATGGGTGAAAATGGGTATCGGGTTGGTTTAGGGTTCGGTTTAGGGTTTTGGACTTTTAGATTGAGTTAGGGTTAGTGTTTAGGATAGATTTAAGGTTTAGGATTAGTGTTAGGATTAAAGTTTAGTGATTAGGATTAAGGTTTAGGGTTTAGTTTTAGGTTTAAGGTTTAAAGTGAAATTAGGGTTTTAGGGTTTCGTTTAGGGTTTTTAAATTAGGGTTTAGAATG
>BQNB010003218.1:0-66225 GCA_026074375.1 Tanacetum coccineum
TCTTGATTGAGGAGTATTTTGGTTAGAAATTTTCACGGGATTAATATAATACGTATATAAATTTGACTACACCAATGGTTTCGTATGATTAGCTGACTGTGTGTTGGGTGGGATGGAAGATATACAAAATCAAGAAAGATAAACCAATGTACCAAATTTTGAGATTAAGGTTTAGTTATAATTTGGGGGTTTTGTTAATAATTCAAAATATTCAATTTTGAAATTATGGTTTTATTATCGCTTGAGGATTTTGTTAATTTTGGTTTAAATTTTAGGGTTTTTTATAGTTTGTAAATTATTGAGATTAATGAAGTACTAATTATGCTATAACTTGGTTACGGCTCGAGAAAGACATATGGCAGAGCTCAGCTAGAAACGAAGGTCCAATATTTGCATTGGTAACAAGACCAGGTCTTGCGTATCTTTGATAAAGTGTGGGCAATGAAAGGCATTGGCACCCGAGTATGATGCGGCTGAGTGTGACCTGAAAGTGATGGAGAGGAGTCAAAGAGGGAGGAGGAGAAGATGGTGCCTGCTAAAGTTGATAACATAATGGAGGTAGTGACCTAAGGTTATTTATTTTCTTTGTAGATAGTGGTTAATAAATTGATATATTACATACATGATTACACATATATATTATATCGGTCTTTTTTAGGAGTATTAGACAATTAGACCGTTATGTTATAAATCATGAGGATAATATGCTAGAATACAACCCGAGAAGAATGCATGACCCGAATCCACATTGACATATTATTAAACCAGCCAGATTCACTATCTATTGCACCTCTGATTATAACATTGTGTTCATCTGCCATAATTTTACAAGATATGTTTCACATGTTTGTTATAAGACATCTTTAAAGTTTGCCACTAAAACCATTTCTTTTCGGATTTTATTGCATTTTTCTACAAGATACACATCTTTTAAACACTCATATTCCTTCATCTCCATCCATGTTTCTGTATTGTGCCACTGAATTTTATGTTTTTTGCATCATCGGCTTTGTTGCTGATGTTTACGCCTGATTTATAAGGTTGTAGATATTGTTATTTAAGAAAAAAAATTAAGTGATATACATTTAAAATGTTATTGGTGATTATCAAGGCTCATATATATTTCTTTCCGCATAAAAAGGGGGGTTATGTTTACTCTTCTCTCCTTATCCAATATGGTCACTTTTTTTAGTATCTTAGAATTTATTGCTACTTCTGTTCAGATAGCAGCAAACCTGTTGAGAGAGGTGCTTTAGCTAAAGCCGCTTTCTAAACGAGAGGTAAAAACCTTGATTTAGCTGAAGGCACTTTAGCAGAGACCAAAAAAGTTTTTGAACGAGAGGTAAAAACTGTGAACATCATTTTATTTTTTCTTAAATGGTCAAGTTAGTAATAAGCACAAGCATTTTTGATAATACAAATGTCCTTTAAAATAATCAGATAAGCAAAAGCGCATAAAAATATAAGCCATCCTAAACACCACCTTAAAAGTCAATGGTTGCAATTGTTTACGTAAGGGCGTATCTGTTGAGATTTAGAGTATTTAAGCAGTTTTGAATGTGTGAATAAAAAAACAGTTCAGATACGCAAGTTTTTGAAACGGAAGAGTTATGCACCAACGACCATCTATAAGCTATTTTTAAATGTTTGTAAACAACGATAATAGTTCACTAACCACTTTATTGTGTATATGTTTTTGACTTGGGGATTAGACGCATGCGATCTGAAATGTTGTGTAGATTTATGCAGGCAAAACTAGCTTGATAATGCGATATACAATCAATTTGTTGAGATGGCTAAGGAACAAGGCTATGATGTCGCCAAACTTAAGAAGATAACATACACAAACCCACCACCCGTGAGACCGAAGATGCACATGCAGACACCAGGGGTGTGTTGTTTTCAATTCACTATGCTTTAGCTTTTGATAATCTGTTTGTGTAAGACTGCAAGTTTAAATTGTGGTTCCTTTATGACTTAATACTGTCGTTGGCTTTATTGTCTATATTTCACTAAAACAATTTTATTCAAGAACAAAATTTTGTTTCTAATTTCATTATCTTTACCTGCAGGTTGTTGTGGCAGCACTTGTTGAAGATCACCCAAAGATAGCGTTGGATTTTATTTTACGGTGAAATGAAGCTGTTGTAATTGAAATATGCAGTGTGGTTGTACCTCCTGTGGATAGCAGGCCTGTCGTCGTTAAGAAAAGGATGTCGGCGGTATTCTATTGTGCTTATACAAAGGTGAGTACTCACTTTGAGGTCAAATCGACTAACTTTCACCATTCATAAATGATATGAGGTCAGTGAATTTTAAAAAAAAATATTGAAAATCCCGTTGATATTTTGAACATGTATTACGGAGTAATTTGTTAGCATTACATATAGTTTTTAGTTTGTGAAACTTTTAACTTAAAAATGATTTTCATTCCTGTTCTTTTTTTTCTCAATTTTAAGGTGTTTAGTCAGTGAAATACTATATGTTATGAACAGGGGAATGATCCAACCTTGATCAGAAGGATGAAAAAAAGTAATGCACGTGAAATGCAGAATCTTAATCGACATAACGACTGTAATGATGTTGCTTCAGATGGGGTCTTGCACGCCATTTTCGTTATGTACATGACATTACTCCAACATTTGTTTTAGTAGTCGCTCTTTCCAACAGTGTAAGACCTACCTACCATAAGAGAAGTGACACGGGTGAACGAGAAGCACACAATATTGGTAAATCGGCTTTTCAACAGTGTATATGTGGGTGTTTGGCATCATCATTCTAGATCGGGCACAAATGTCTATGAGGGAAGATCAGGAAAGGTAACATACATTTTTTTGCTTTTCTAATTGCATATTCGGTTCAATATACACTAAGTTATGTTGCCTGATCCTTTTTAAAATTTAGCCAAACTATATAAACTCTCTCCTTTAACTGAATATGTTTGTTTACAACTTTTTATGAGATTGAAATCAACCATGCCCATCAAGTATGTCATAATTATAGTGCGAAACCTTTATGCTGAATGTTGTTGAAATTTCTAATCACAGATTCACATTATATTAGATGTTATAAGCGGTGACAAAATAAAATGTGGGTTATAGTAAAAGGTCATAACAAGAAATTTCATATCCTTATACTGTATATACAAACATGCTATAAAAATGATACCTGAGATACCTCTCTACACATGTATGATCAATGATTTGAAGCGACTCACTGATTTTGACATGTTCATCTCTAACAGATGCAATAGGCGAAAAACATTAGAAAAGGATCTCAGGTATTCGCATTCAACCTGATGAACTATATAGACGAAAGGATAGAAACAACATCAAATCTAGAGCGTCTAAAAATCACGCACAAGATATTAGGCTATGAGCGTGACACGCAGGTTTGGACTTCCCAATATCTAATACAATGCGTCTTATTATAGATGGTGACTTTGTTGGAAATCGTTATCTAAATAACCTAATATTACATTAATATTAAACGAGCTACGCAACAGATATAGATCACATATAGCATATATAATTAATCATAAAAAAACATAAATAAACATACCTTTAGCAACCAAGCTAGTGACGAATCGAAGACACTTCGAGTACATGCACGTGTGTAATAACGTGCGAACCAAACACTACTTCTAGTTACTAAAATAAATAACCTCTACGTGTATCCACACTACATGTCAAACAATATCACTTGAATGCTAGTTCTTGACCAACGAATAATTAAACACAAGAAAAATTAAAACCGAAAAACACTAAAGGGTTGTTTATTTCGTTCGACCAAGAGAGAAAAGAGGATTGATCATTATGAGCTCTAGGATCCTCCTTATATACTAGGTGAATTTAGGGTTTACTTAAAATACATATCTTGGAGGAAAAGATAGCTCAAAACCCAACCCATACCCCTCTTGGGATATGGCCGATCAAACCAATGGAAAACACCTATTGGTGTTGACTTTTTAAATTTTCTAATATTTATGGTTAATTACATTTAATTAATTTTTAATTAAAAAGCCTCAGTTAATTATTCATAACGAACTAATTAACGACCGTTAGTGTTCTTTCGTCAAATATGAATATAAATAATAAGTATACAAATATATTATTATAAACATTAATATAATGATATCTAACTGTAAACGTGTGTGACCCTGTAGTCTCACGTATTTCTAGCTGTATAAATATCTGTATGACATGAGCACAAACCAACAGCTCCCACTTGCGAATGTCTTTGTCATATAATATAACATACTAATATTGACGAATAGTCTAGCAACATCATCAATGCTCCCAGAAATACCTGAGTATGCAGTTTTGGTAAACTACTCAGCCTTCAATGGTTTCAATCAGTCCTATCCTTTTGTTTCAGATACAATGTTAAATATGGATATTGATCAATAGTCATTTCATAGTTTAACAATTCTGTTTCTCGCATCTGTATTGATTCAGATCACCAAATGTAAAAAGAATCATCTTAACTACACTTTGGGCATGGCCATGCAAATATCTGATCAACCCAACGAAGGCCCCAGTAAGTATCTTACTCCCACTCAAGTGGAGGAATAAATCCTATTTTGACTACAAGTGTCCGTCATGTACTTCAAAACATTTCTTAAAATAGCCCTTATAAATACCTTTTAATAGCATAGTGGTAGACTATAATCAAGAAATGCTATCCATACATGTCATGTTTAATTCCAAGGATGTATGTTGCTTATTTTAAGTATTTCATAGAAAAACACTTACAAAGCCAAGATTTAACTTCTTGCAGCATTGTAACGTTATTTCCTATGAGTAATATGTCATCGACATATAAGATTAGGAACGCAACATTACTCCCACTAGCTTTGAGATATACACATGGCTCATCAGGATTTTGAGTAAAACTAATCTTCTTGATTTCTACATCAAATCTTTTATTCTAACTTCTAGATGCTTGCTTTAATCCATGAATGGAACGTTGTAGTTTGCATACTTTGTGGGATGTTTTAGATCCACAAACCCCTCAGGTTGCACCATATATACGTCCTCGCTTAGGTGACCATTCAAAAAAGCATTTTTGACATCCATTTGCCAAATCTCATAGTCATAGAACGCGGCTATGGCTAAAAGAATCCTTATAGCTCCAATGTCTACAACAAGAGAGAAGGTTTCCTCATAATCTACACCGTAGGTTTGTGTATAACCTTTTGTTACAAGACGAGCTTTAAAGGTGTGTACATTTCCATCCATGTTAGTCTTTTTCTTGAAAAGCCATTTACTCCTAACAGATCGACCATTAGGAGGAAGATCAACCAAAACCCAGACTTGGTTATCTTACATGGATTGTATTTTTGTATTCATAGCTTCAAGCCATTTGTCAAATTTAGGATATGATAATGCAACCATGTAATTAGGTGGTTCATTAAGATCCCCTAATTCATATTCCTCAACATCAACATAGAAGCCATATCTATCTGGTGCTTGAGGTATCCTTGCGGATCTACGAATAGGAACTTCAACATTTTGGGGCTCGACCTTAATAGGCGCGACCTCATTATGTTCTTTGCTATTATTTTTAGAAGGTTGTGTATCTTCTTCTTGAATTAATTCAAGTCCTCCGTCACTCCCACTCGATTCGAGAAGTCCATGACTCCCACTCGCTTCTTGTATAATGAGGCTATTCTCAAAGAACTCAGTATTTCGAGCAACAAGAATCTTGTTCTCGAGTAGATAGTAGAAGTAGTAACCCATCTTTTCCTTTGGGTATCCTCCAAATACAATTATTGGATCTGGGATCAAGTTTTTCAGACGCGTCTCGCTTCACGAGTGCCTTACAACCCCAAACCCTTAAGTAGGACAACTTGGGAACTTTCCCGTACCATATTTCATAACGTGTCCTTTCAAACTTATTGGTTGAAACCATATTGAGAATGCGAGCTGTAGACTCAAGAGCATATTCCCAAAAGGATTTTGGCAGAGTTGTTAGATTCATCATAGATCAAACCATATCAAGTAGAGTTTGATTCCTCCTTTCCGATACCTTGTTATGTTGTGGTGTATAAGGTGGAGTAAGTTGGGATACTATACCACAACTTTTCATGTGATTAACAAACTCATGACTCGAGTATTCGCCTCATCGATCAGATCAAATCGCCTTTATCTTTTTACTGAGTTGTTTTTTAACTTTGTTCTAAAAGACATTAAATGTTTCAAACACCTCATGTTTATGTTTCATCAAGTAAACATAACCATAATGGCTGAAATCATCTATAAAAGTGATGAAGTAACTATCACCCTCTCTTGACACAGTTCTAAAAAGGCTACATACATCAGTGTGTATAAGTCCTAATAGATCTTTAGCTCTTTCCACTTGATGTGGAAAAGGCTTGCGCGCCATCTTCCCAAATTTACAAGACTTGCATTTCTCAAGTGATTCATCGTGAGTGGGTTGCAAGATCCCATCACGCTGAAGCTTGTCCATGCATTTCTTGTTTATATGACCAAGACGACAATGCCATAGATAAGAAGAGTCCAACGCATGTTTGGCTCTTTTGTTGCTAACATTAAACATAGAACTAACATTTGGATAAAGATTATGCATATCTATTTCATAAATATCATCACGTGGAATTGCATTAAAATAAAACACATTAGCTTTCGAAACAGAAATACCATAATTCGTAAATGTATGAATATAATCTGTTAGGAACACGAAAGTGTCGGTCATTTTCATAGATAACTGTAGTTAGCTCGTTAAGTTAATATTTAGAAACTTACTTAGGAAGTTAACTAAAAGCCCATGGACAAACCCATGAAGGCCCAAGCCCACATCCACGTCTAAATAGTAGGTATTTATACCCTTTCCATGCCATGGAAAGGGTGGTTGGTTGTCTATTTTACACATACATTAATGCATTTACTTTTCATGTTTACTTTCTCTCTCTAAAGTGTTCATCCAACCACTCTCTCTCTAAAACTACCTCTCTTTCCCTCATCAAGTATGTTATTAGATATTCTTCAATTGGTATCAAGAGCCATGGAGTGATTTGTTTAGTTGTTGTGTTTGTTTTGGTTCATTTTTTAGTTCGTACGTCATTTTCTTGTTCTTTCTTTGTTTTCGAAGCTTGTGTGTACACTAAAGGATCATTTACCTTGGTAAATTTGATCTAGTATCGTTAGGATATAGGTGTACAAGCTTAGAATCAAGAAAAACATCATTTTTGTTCAATCTTTATGTTCAAATAGCCTTATAAAGAACAAAATCTTGATTTTAAATTTTTCGGTTTAAAAACCTTAAAGTTTTCATTTTTCTTGTTCCTATAGGATTAGTAACACTAGTTGTACAAGAATTTTTGCAAAACAATCATCAAAAAGATGTATTTTTATGTTTTTAAAATTTTAGGTTTCAGATTAGTGTTACCGATCTACGAAGGTATTAGTGGAAACCGATCCTACTCAGACGATCTATCAACTGATCTACTCTAGTTTAGTGATAATACGATTATACTCTATAGTTTCCGATCTACATCATGTTTAGTGGTAAACCTTTCTACTCCTACCGTATCTACTTAAGTTTAGTGGTAACCGATCTACTCAACCGATCTATTAATCTCTAGTTGGAACTGATCTACTTCATCTTTAGTTGGAACCGATCTATTCATTTCTAGTTAGAACCGATCTACTTCATCTTTAGCTGGAACCGATATATTCATTTCTAGCTGGAACCGATCTACTTCATCTTTAGTTGGAACCGATCTATTAATTACTAGTTGGAACCAATCTACTTTAGTTGGAACCGATCTATTCATTTCTAGTTGGAACTGATCTACTTCATCTTTAGTTGGAACCGATCTATTCATTTATAGTTGGAACCGATCTACCTAATTTTGGTTGAAACCGATCTACTCAATTTTCAAAATTATATGGTTTATTTCTTTGACTTGTAAAATCCCGTGAACATTAACTTGTTTTCTTGGTTTTTGTCAATGGAATTGGTTAAAATCCGTGTAAGTTTTAAGAAATAAAAAAACAAATGCAACTCACAAAAAACTATTAAGGACTTTCTAGCATCCGTGTCGATCACAACATTATTCTTTTAACATTCTAAATTTCTCAATGACGGTCTCATGATGACAAGCAATTCTTTCGGGGTGCTGAAAATCCGTTTAACCACCTATGTTGGAAAAAGATTGTACGATTCTTGTATAAGCAGAATGGAGCTATAAATGTATGATTAGACAACATGGACGAATGATATTTGAATCCGTTGAAAATGGTCCACTCATCTGGCCTACGATTGTGGAGAATGGTGTGACTAGGCCAAGAAAATACTTTGAATTGACTCTTGCAGAAGCAATTCAAGTTGATTGTGATGTCAGCAGCATCAAATATCATTTCCAAGATCACACAGAGGTCTATGCACCTTGTTAGCCAATCATCGAATCGACCAGGGAACTTGGGAAAGAATTCAACTTCTCATGCAATGAATTCATTGACGAAACAGGACTAGAGAGTGTAAACGATTGATGGAATTTGATTAAGTTCTGCGTATAAGAAGGGGGAAACACTACGTGATTTTCTACTTGTGATTTGCAATGCGACTCAATGACATGAACATCTACAATGTAAAACTGGAACAATTTCAAGTGAACACCAAGTTTTTGAATTCCTCCTGAGTGGAGCAAATTTGTGATAGATGTCAAACTGGTTCGGGACTTACACACAACTAGTATTGATCAGCTTCATGCTTACTTGGGACAAAACGAATTTCATGCAAATGAAGTTCGTTTAATGCTATGAGCGCCAACTTCTGATCCGTCTATTACTGTGGTTGCAAACCCCATCAGCTAACCAATTACTTATCAGACTCATCAGAACTCTATACTAAACTCTCACTTTTCAACCACAAGTTTCTCACTTTATCAATCTTACACAGTATGGATCACCTTATCAGTCTCATCAATAATCAACCAATCAACCATCAACACCTCTTTCAATCATTTATCCATCCAATGATTATCAATCATCAGTTCATCACAACATTTATTCTCCACAACCATTCATCCCTCAATTGGAATATGCTCTCGCAGTTAACCAACAACAACAACAATATGAATTTCCCCAACTAGACTCGGGTCTAACTGTTCCTGTGTTCAAGCAAGGTGATTATCCCATGATGCCATCAACCATATGATGTCATTCCTATCAACTGTCATCACATCTCGCTATACTCACTACATTTACCAGCGGAGGAATTCGTCAAACTAGGAAACATGCTTAACATTAATGATGAAAGAGGACTTTCAACCATAAGGGATGAGAAGAAAAATTTCTTTTGCTACGGGTACCACTAGGACCTACACTCCTGGAGCAAGTGAAAGCAATTTTGGAAAATAAATGATTGTTATTTGTGACAACTGCAAAGGCGAGGGACACATGTCTAAACAATGCACTAAACCTAAAAGGAAACGGGATGATTTTTGGTTTAAGGATAAAGTGTTGCTCGTACAAGCTCAAGCAAATGGTCAAATCTATTGAAGAAGAGCTAGCTTTTTATGGCATAAGAATCTGGACATTACAGAAGGTCCAAGCACACAACAGACAGTCATTACCAATTATGCCGCTTATCAAATCGGAATGATTTTGGATGCATTATGAATCTGATTGTGATGAACTCAATACTGCCAAAGTTGCTCTCATGGGGAATTTGTCTCATTATGGTTCAGATGTTCTTGCTGAGGTACATAATCCTGATAATATGGATAACAATATGATAAATCAAGATGTGCAGGTGAGGCCGTCTTCTGAACAGTCGAGTGTTGTGAATCATTTAGAGACTAAAATAACCAGTGACAGCAATATCATTCCTTATTCTCAGTATGTGAAAGAAAAATAACATGCAGCTGTTTAGAATTCTAACTCCTCTACACAACAAGATGCACTAATATTATCTGTGATAGAACAACTGAAAACCCAAGTAATAAATTGCACCAAGATTAATCTGGACAATAAAAGTATCAATGAGACTTTAACTGCTGAGCTTGAAAGATATAAAGAACAAGTTAAAGTTTTAAAAGAAGGACAAAATGTTGATTTAAAATGTCGAGATAACATTTCAGATTCATGTGAACAGTCTGTCGAGATTGATCATCTTACACAAACTCTTTCTGAATAATTAAAAGAAAAAGAATCTTTAATGCAAACAGTTACTCTTCTAAAAAATGATTTCAAGAAAGAAGAATCTAGAAACATTGATAGAGAAATTACTTTAGAAAAGAAGATCAAACAACTGGATAATATTGTTTATAAAAAAGATCAATCGGCACAAACTGTTCATATGTTGACAAAACCACAGTTTTTCTATGACAATACCACTAAACAAGCTCTAGGTTTTCAAAATCCTTTTTATCTGAAGAAAGCTCAGCAGTTGGAACCAAAGCTTTATGATGGTAATGTCATTAAGAACACTAGTGCTATTGTGATTCCTGACTCCGAAGAGACCCTAATGCTTGCTGAAGAGAGTCGTTCAAAAATGCTTTTAAAACAACAAGATCCAATGGTTTTAGAAAAGAAAGTTAATACCACACCGGTTGATTATGCTGCCCTCAACCAACTTTCTTAATATTTTGAAAAATGATTTGTTCCACAAACTGAATTATATGTTGAACAAGCCTTTTGGTCTCAGAATTCTATGAATTCTTCAGATCTTAGTCCTTCTTGTAGACCCACTAAAGTCGAGGTTCCAAAAGAACTTCCTAAAGTCAGCATGGTAAATACGAGTTTGAAGAAACTTAAACACCATCTTGCTGGCTTTAACGTGGTTGTCAAAGAAAGAACCATAACCACAACCATCACTAAGGGCTCGTGGGGGTTTGAACATACAAAAGCTTGTTTTAGGAATGAAATTATTCCATTTGTAAAAGCTCTGAAGGACATATTCAATACATTCGATCAATATTTAATTGATGAACTTACTGAAGTCCAAAATGTCTTTCATCAAATGGAACAGGCTGTGGAACAACATCGTTTAGAGTCAAAAATGTTTGAAGTTAAAATGAATCAAGTTTTAAATGAGAACGATAGAATCTTAGAACAAGTCATTAACAAAGATATAATGAACATAATTGTGAATTCTTCTGTGAATATGCTTATGTGAATGTGCATGAATGCGAAAAGTGTCTCAAACTTGAGACCGAGCTTCTCAATAAAAAGGATTTCATTGAAAAGAGACTTACGATAAACTATTCAGAAGTTACACAACTCTTGAAAAACATTGCATCTCTTTAGAAGTTGATACTCAACTTAATAAGGAAATTTTGCAAAGGGACAATTCTGTTTCAATTCAAAGTGCTCCAAATTTTGATCAATACTTTGAATTAAATGAATTGAAAGCTCAGTCACAAGAAAAAGACACGGTCATAAAGAAGTTGAAAGAGATAATTAAATCTTTAAGTGGAAATATGAATGAGGATAAGGTCAAGAAGGACATAGAAGATATTGAAACGATAAATATTGAATTGGATCATAGGGTGTCAAAACTTATTGCGGAGAATGAACATTTGAAACAGACCTATAAGCAACTTTATGACTCGATTAAACCAACACGTATTCGATCAAAAGAACAATGTGATGCTTTAAGTAATCAAGTTAATTAAAAGTCTGTGGAAATCTCTGATCTAAATGTAAGTCTTCAAGAAAAAGATTTGGTCATTACAGCTCTCAAGGATGAATTAAGGAAACTTAAAAGAAAAGAATTAGCTAATAATATTGTTACCGAACACACTATTGATCCAGAAATGCTTAAAGTTGATGTGAAACTAATAGCCCCTAAAATGTTAAACATAGGATAGCTCACTCTGACTACCTTAGGCACACTCAGGAACAAGCTGCGATTATTAGGGAAGTAGTTAAACAAGGAAAATCCTAAATTCCTTTAAATAATTCCTTAGACTTTGCTTGTAAGTATACCAAACAAATTCATGAGTTGCTTATAATAATCAAACAAACCTGCCCTAGCATCAACAATTCAAGTGATAAATTAGTGGCTATGACCCCAAAGAACAAGGACAAAAAGTTAGATTCACTGAGCCTGTCACAACCTCAGGAAACACAAACATAAAAACTGTTTCTTCATCAAATCTAGTTTCTAACAATCCTGTGTTGCCTTCTACAGGAGTAAAACCGTCTACTAGTGCTAGCGGATCACAGCCTTCAGGCAATAAAAAGAAAGATAAGATTCAGCGAACACCAAGTAGTAATTAGAAGAATAAAGTAAAAGCCCACCCTAGGACAGTTAAATCTAGTTTGAAAAATAAGAAGTGTGTTGTTGAACCTAAAGGAACTGCAAATGTGCAGCATTCCAAGCTTAATGTGAATTCTGAACTTCTATGTGTTAAGTGTAATGGTTGCATGCTATCTGATAATCATGATTTATGTGTTCTTAATTTTATCAGTGATGTAAATGCTCGTGCTAAATCTAAATCTGTTAAGAAAAAATCAAAGAGAAAAGTTTAGAAACCAACAGGAAAGGTGTTCACAAATATTGGATACACTTGGAGACCTACTGGTCGGACCTTCATTATAGTAGGAAATGCGTGCCCTTTAACTAGGATTACCATAACTACTGAAGTGCCCCTTAGGAAATCGACTGCTCTAGAAACTGATACACCTAAGCATGTAGTAACATTGGTTTACACAAGGAAACCTAGGAAACCCAAAACTAATGTTCCTGTTAGCAAACCTAAGATTATTAAATTTATATCTGCTAACAACAAGGAACCCAGTAAATCTTGGGGATCCATAGTTTTTGATGTTCCATCTTCCTCTCTTGATGAATGCAGGTCATCCAAATTGTTCTCTGGTATTTGGACTCCGGCTGCTCCAAGCATATGACCAGAGATCGCTCTCAGCTCACCAATTTCGTCAATAAATTTTTAGGTACAGTAAAATTCGGAAATGATCACGTAGAAAAGATAATGGGATATGGTGATTATCAGATTGGGAATGTTAAGATCTTAAAGGTTTACTGCGTGGAAGGACTTGGACACAACTTAATCTCCGTTGGGAAATTCTGTGATTCGAACCTTAAAGTTGCTTTTCGTCAACACACCTACTTCATTCGTAATCTAAAAGGTGTTGATCTACTGACTGGATCTCGAGGCAACAATCTCTATACACTGTCTCTTGGAGACATGATGGCTATGGCACCGACATCTATCTCATCTGAACTTTGGTGCAATCAACCATTTAGCTAGACACAGTCTTGTTCGAGGTCTCCCTAAGCTAAAATTTGAAAAGGACCATATGTGTTATGCGTGTGCAATGGGCAAAAGCAAAAAGAAACCCTACAAACCTAAATCTGAAGACACCAACCAAGAAAAACGGTACCTTTAGCACATGGATCTTTGTGGCCCAATGCGTGTTGCAAGTGTTAATCGAAGGAAGTACATCCTCATTATTGTCGATGATTACTTTCGATTTACATGGTTAAAGTGCTTAAGGTCAAAAGATGAAGCTCTAGATTTCATAATCAAGTTTCTCAAGATGATCCAATTACGGCTTAAAGCACCTGTCCGATGAATCAGAACAGATAATAGAACTGAATTTGTTAATCAAACTTTGCGTGAATATTATGAGAAGGTTGGAATCTCTCATGAAACATTTGTTGCTCACTCTCCACAGCAAAATGGTGTCGTTGAAAGACATAATCGTACGCTAATTGAAGCTGCCCGCACAATGTTAATTTATGCAAAAGCTCCATTATTCTTATGGGAAGAAGCAATTGCTACCACGTGTTACACCTAAAATCTTTCCATCATATGTCTTCGTCACGGCAAAACACCATATGAGCTTTTACATGACAAACTTCCCGACTTATCTTTTCTCCATGTATTTGGTTCACTTTGTTATCCGACAAACGATAGCGAGAACTTGGGCAAGTTACAACCAAAAGCTGATATTGGTATTTTCATTGGCTATGCACCCACAAAGAAGGCATTTTGAATTTACAACCGTCGTACCAGACGAATCATCGAAATACTTCATGTAAATTTTGATGAGCTGATAGCTATGGCTTCTAAACACAGCAGTTTAGAACCCACACTTCATGAAATGACTAATGCAACAATCAGTTTAGGACTCGTGCCAAACCCTCCTCCTTCAACACCGTTTGTACTACCTTCAAAAACCGATTGGGATCGTTTGTTTCAACTACTGTTTGATGAATTACTCAATCCTAAACCTAATGTTGATCCTCTAGCCCCTGAAGTCATTGCTCCAATTGCTGAAGTAGTAGCTCAAAAACCCGTTGCATCAACCGGTTCACCTTCCTCAACAACTGTTGACCAAGATGCACCATCACCTAGTAACTCTCAAACTTCACCCGAAACTCAATCTCTTGTCATTTCTAACGATGTTGAAGAAGACAATCATGACTTAGATGTTGCACACATGAATAACGAACCATTCTTTGGTATTCTAATTCTAGAAAACGTTTCTGAATCTTCTTCGGCCGTTATTCCCACTGTTGTGCACATTGCTGCTCCTAATTCAGAACATGTTAACAAATGGACTAAGGATCATCCTTTAGAAAACATCATCGGTGAACTCGAAAGACCTGTTTCCACAAGACTCCAACTCCATGATCAAGCCTTATTTTGTTACTATAATGCTTTCCCCACATCAGTTGAACTAAAGACTTATAAAGACGCATTAACTCAATCATGTTGGATTGAAGCAATGCAAGAGGAACTAAATGAATTTGAACGTCTTGAAGTCTGGGAACTCGTTCCTCGTCCAGATAAAGTGATGGTCATTACTTTAAAATGGATCTATAAGGTGAAACTTGATGAATTAGGAGGAATTCTGAAAAACAAGGCTCGATTGGTTGCTCGTGGTTACAGTCAAGAAGAGGGAATTAATTTTAAGGAATCTTTTGCTCCAGTGGCAAGACTTGATGCTATTCGAATTTTTCTCGCATTTGCTGCTCACATGAATATGATCGTCTACCAAATGGATGTTAAGACGACATTCTTAAACGGCATTCTACGCGAAGAAGTTTATGTCAGCCAACCGGACGGGTTTGTGGATAAAGACAATCTGAATCATGTGTACAAGATTAAGAAGGCTCTTTATGGGTTGAAACAAGCTCCTCGCGTGTGGTACGGTCTATTGTCGAAGTTCCTACTCTCTCAGGAATTCTCTAAAGGAACTATGGATCCCACATTGTTCATCAGAAGACAAGGCAAAGATATTCTCCTGGTATAAATATATGTTGATGATATAATCTTTGCGTCTACTACACCTGAACTATGTGACCAATTTTCAAAAATAATGTGTTCAAAGTTTAAGATGTCGATGATGGGTAAAATATCATTTTGTTCTAGGACTACAGATTTCACAAAGTCCTAGAGGCATCTTTCTAAACCAGTCTAAATATGCTCTTGAATCTTTGAAAAAATATGGTATGGAATCTAGTGACCCCGTGGATACTCCCATGGTGGAGAAATCCAAACTAGATGAAGATCCACAAGGGAAAGCCGTTGACCCTACACACTATCGTGGAATGGTTAGCACCTGGTATTCAGTTTTATATACCTAAAATATATCACAATATAATATAAACCTAAGAGCAATTAAGAAAATTACCAAGATACCCTCGGTAAAATTCACTCTCAAAAATATATAATATAATATATAATATGTATATTAAGCCGGGTAAGTATGATCACCCGGGTCGTTTCCCCAACGACTAGTGAAATTGAAACCTCGTTTAAGTCCGGATTATGATTTGAATAAGCGAATGGATGATTTGATAATCTAAAGCAACAATTAAAATGGACAATTAAAGAAATCAATTAATCAATTAAACTAATATGGAAAACAAATAAAACGCGACAATTAAGCAAATCTACTAAATTTAAACCCTAAAATTGCAAATTAAGTTTCTGAACCTAAATTATGATAAAATAAAATTTTAAGAAAAAGAAAAATATTTTTTAGATTATTTTTGAATTTTTTAAGAATTAAAAAAAACTATTTAAAACTAATTAAATCCTAAAAATATAAAAATAATTGAAATTAAATTTTTCCTAAATAAAATAAAAAAAGAAAATTTTAGAAAAAAAGAATTACTATTTTTGGCTTTTTAGATTTAAAGATATGATTTTTTTAATATTTAAACTAATTAAAAATAAACTTAAAAATAATAAAAATATTAAAAATATTATCCTAAATTTTTTTATAAAAATTACTCTAAATAAAGAAAATGTGCAAAAATTTACTAAAAATAAAAGCCCTAATTTTTATCTTTTTATAAAAGTTTAATTAAACTAATTAAAACTAAACCCTAATTATTAATTAAAATTAATTAAAAACTAACTTAGGGACTAACTGTATAAAAGACTTAAGGGCTAACGGGGCTAAAGCATTTAACATGAAAGGATTAACTAAGAAACAATTAAAACAGAAAAATTACAAGAATGGTCCCTGAGGACCTAACCCGATAACAAACTAAGTCCTACTCTAGGCTTAAAAATAAGTTGAAATTCAAAAGTGCTGTTTAGGAAAAACTCAAAAGAGAAAAGTTGTAGAATAAGCTGGTGGAAGTAACTTTAATAAAAGCAATAGGTGCTGAAACTCAAAGATAAGCTCATAAACAGCTTATCAATAAGCTGTTTACAGAAACTAGTGAGTTAAGCTCACTTGTGCTTTTTGACCTGCAAAAAAAACTCAAATTAAGCTCATTTCAAAAAAGGAAGAGTGATTTAAAAAGCTTAAGATGTGCTTAATCTATTAATGAAAAAAAGATTTGAGCTTACAACACTAGAGAACCACTGAAAATGATGATGAAAGTAGCATACTCAGGAAATAACTCAAAAAGCTAAAAATTTAGAAAAGCTAAAATGCTTAAAAGGCCAAAGTAGAAACTGAGCTTATCAAGACTTATAAATCAACTAACAAACTTCTTATTTAAACAATAAAATCTAACTCTATAAGCTAGAATTCAAATCTAAAAGCTATCATCTATTAGCTACTGTTTTTGGTCTTTTTAGATTTTTGGTGACTTTTAAGCTAAAATGTACTAAAGTAAATAAGCTGGAAGATGAAAGTTAAGCCCTAATTTATATTAAGTTACTTCTAAACTATAAGCTATAAGAGAATGGAACTCTAAATCCTAAGATTAAAAGCTATAAACTAAGCTTAAAAGTGACAGCAGTACTAACTGTTAGTTAGTACTGATGCACTTGACACTAGTAAAAATCAAAAGTGCAGGCTAACCTAGTGACTACCACTACCTTAAACACACTCAAATTGTGTGTATAAACACAATGCAAGCAAAATCCAAACCTTAAGGGCTTTGGATCAAAATTTCACAAGCAAGAAGAAAGGCACAAGGTACCCTGGTGCTGAGAGGAAAAATTAAGCCATAACCTTTTGAAAATTAGAATCTAACTTTTGAAATCCGTTTTCCTATTGATCTTAAGTGATATTAAAACTGACTCAAGTGTTTTGCACAAGAGCCTTTGACTTAATGAGGTCAAAGAAGCTTATTCCAAACACCCCTTTCAGAACTTGACAGTTTTGAGAAAAGCTTTTAAAGTGAAATCTAATGAACAAGTATTAACTACCAGATGATTTTTAGCTTAAAACAAGCTTAATAAACATGAATTAACAGCTGAATTTAACTAGAAATCAAAGATTAATACTATGCTATCTAATATTTTTGGTTTTTAGGTTTTTTAGACAGAAATTGAAAATCTAAGATTAATATCTATAAAACTAAAAACAGATGAAGATTTATAACTACTAAGCACTAGAAGAGATAAATAAGCACAAATAAGACAATAAGCTAACAAATTAATAAGCAATGAGGCAAATAAGCAAAGATCTATTCTAATGAACTAGTAAATGCAAATTATAAAAGCAATGAGAATAAAGGAAACTTACTTTAACCTCTAGCTAAACAAGAGGTACCAAATTTGGCAGCTACAAGCTCCCTAGCTTATTAATAAGCTAGGGTATAAGTTCATGGGATCTCTTCCAAGTTAAGATCCCCTTCCAAAAAGCTTATATCCAATAAGGTCCATGATAAATGTAAGTTAAACTGATTTAAGGTTTAGGTAAGATTAATACTGAATTAAAATAAGCTCTATTTCAGCTTATAGACTGAAAGAGCTTAAAATAAGCTTATTAGCTTATTGACAATTTGGCTTATTAAGAGAGCTTTTGAATAAAAAGAAAAGAGAGCTTATAAATGACTTAAACTAAATTTCATTAATGAAAGTTACTGATTACATTACTTAAAAAGGAGATTACAAAATATTTTAAGGAAAATTACATTTAAGAAAAATACGAAATTAAGCTAAAATCTATCCTAAAAGCTACGTCCTTGTGTGTGAAGAGTGAGGCCCTATTTATAGGTGCTGAAAGAAGCTTCTAGGATGCCTTGCCTTGCTCTTCAATCCTTCAATCTTCACCACTCATTGTCATAATCATTGGATCAAAGATTTGAGCCGTTGGATCAATAACACACTCACACGGATTGCCAAGCTGTCATTCTTTGATGTGACAGCTTGTGCTAGTTGTGTGAGTGTGTTTAGTACAAAAACCCACACCCCTTGTGCTTTCACCATTGCTGACGTGGCCTCCTCATGAGAGTGAGCTAGTGAATCCCTTGGAAAGACTGATTTGACCCTGCCATATTGATGTAGACCTTATGAATTGACCATTAGAGCCCTCAATTTTCATTTGCCCTTTGTTTTACCCTGGCTAGTGAAACGTAGGTGACGATGAATAGTAAATGGTCTTCGCGCCATTTTTATAACTGAATCGGGGTAAAAACGGTTTGAACTTTGGCCTTATGTCATTTTTAGCCCTTGTCTTTTCTTTTCTCATTTCTAGTTATAAACAACTTTCGGAAATTGCAAAACTAGCCCTTGTGGTTTATGAAAAGGGAAATGGGCTAGGGTTTTGGGCTTAAGGATCCGGGTAAGGCCCATTTGAGTTTAGGGACCATTTATGAATTTTTCTGAAAGTTGAGGGGCTTAAGTGGAATATTTTGGGTCTTGTTGACTTTTGTTGACCATGATTTGACTGAGGCTTGACTTTTCTGGCTTCGGCTTTGATTCTTTGGCTTCTTTTTTTGTACTCTTCTGATTCTCGTGTCCGTGCTTGCCCGTTTTTGACGGTTTTCATGTGATTTTTGATATATCCATACCTGCACACACAAAACACAAATACAAGCATATTTTTGCCATTTTTGGTCTGTTTTGGGTTTAATTGGGTTATTTTAGGTACAAACGGATATGTGTAATCTACACTTATCAAAATTCCCCAAACTAAACGATTGTGTGTCCTCACGCAATATCACATGCCTTATAACCAAATACTTCGAATCTTCCCCAAACTAAACCTTTGAAAAGTAGCAAAGATTTTTGTTGAGAGAGATAAGAGATCACAAGTTATAAAACACCTGACTTCCCATTTTTTAAGATTTTTCTCTTTTTATGATTTTTCTCTTGATAATTAATTACCTAACTACAACTTATTTGTGTTGACATAATGTATTGTCAATAATAAAAAATATATCTTATTTTTTTTTTAAGCCCGAAAGATACAAAGGTCGCACGATAGTTATTTGTGAAACCCATCATATTCAATATATTAAATATAAATGAACGAAATTAAATGTTCCTGAATAAAACAATGTACCTTGAAGTTTTACTACTCAAACTCTAAATATACATATGTATTTCAGTTAATCGTGGAAAGTATTCAAAATAAACAAACTAACAATCATGCATTTTAAATTCAATGTCATACATTGTCATTACATGCTACGTCTTGTTTCTATTTCATTAAACACTGTATTATTCTTTAAACAGTTATTAATAAAAGAGAATCATAACAATAGTATCATATACATCAAACAGTAGGTGTAATATATTATCATTCACATGCACATGAGAAGCTAGGAACTAGTGAACTCCTTTGTAGTATAAAATAGAACCATTATCTGCACTTCCTAGTAGCACTCTAACCCTCAAATTTAAACAAGAGAAGTAAGGTTCGAGTGAAATTCTAGTTAGTAAACGTTGGGTTTAAAGGGGTAATATTAACCAAGGGTTGGTTCGAGCTTCCTTGCTGCCGCCGTCTTTCCGCATCGACTAGCTAAGCTTGACCTCCGTAAGTCATTCTTGTAGCACCATATTTATCATGTATATAACGTTCATTTCGTAATAACACATGACATGGGCTTGATAAGACCCATGACTGGTACTTGTGTGTTTACGCATGCAATCTTTGTCATGCTACACATGACAATTAATGCGGTAAACATTCGACCTACCTTAATTAGTAATCAAGCATATCGAATATTATATAAACTATACAAAACTTTGATACGCAAAACTCGACACTTATACTCGGTTTGAAACGTTGGCACTAGGGATGAGTAAAACTAAGGCATACATGTTAAATGCTTGTATTGTGACCTAGACCAAGCCCTACCATGACCACCAACGCGACGGGTGACAAGGGGTTACTGCCTCAACGAGGTTGTTCCTCGTCGTTGGCTGCTCCACAGCGAGCAAGGTGGCTGCTCCACGGGTAGCAACCCACCCCGAACCTTTTTCAAGCCACTCATGCGTGCGAGACAGTTGGCTGCTGCCACTGTTGCTGCCGCAAGGTGGTGGGTGGCGAAGGCTGGTGGTTTCATACCAACCGGCTGCTGCCTTCATCATTTCAACCCATCCTTTTTGGTGCATATGTTCACCACCAACGTTACCATATGTGCTGTTGATCTCAAAGATTCACTCAAAGCCATGCGAGAAGATCGTCTTTGTGTTTAGAAACGGAGTCTTCTCATTGCTAACTAAATAAGTTGTAAACATGCGAAGTAGATAGAAAACTAGAATATATACATATGGGTCTTGTTGCAAGAAGAAGGAGACGAAAACAGTGAGTTTAAAAACTCACTGTTGTGCGTCAGGTGTACAGCAGAAAAAAAGAAAGGCAAAGAAATAGGATAGGACATGTGTTTAGTATCTTTATGCATGCTCTGAAGAATTTTGTAATATATGCAGTGTGTTTTATTTTTTGTTATAAAAGTTAACAAAGATAATAATTCTATATCTTGGCTCATTTTTAAGTTTTGATATAGATTTATATTTCACTGCTTAATTATCAAAACTCTCGGTTCGAGCCCCAAATGGGTTGACAACTTGATAACGAGTATAGTTATTTTAACAAGTATAGTTATTTTAACGAGTATAGTATTTCAACGAGTATAAGTTAGGAACGATAATTTTCGATGCTTTAAAATTATTAACAATGGAACCGAACTTTTAAACAGGTAAGAGAGTTTATCCCGGCTCAAATATTTTAGTTAACACCAAAAATATTTTCAAACTTATTTGAGTTTAAAGTATGATTTTAAAAGGCATATGATAAGAATATTAAATATGAGCGAGATAAATATATATATATGTAACTCAATAGTTGGTAAATAATAAATATTATTAAAACCTAAATTATAATATTTAACAATATGACCATGTGATCTTAAGAACATATTTACATTAAATTAGGTATAAACACTTATAGGTGCATAGTCGTGTATCATCCCTAGAGCCAACAGTCTGATCCGAAATATAAGAACACAAAGCAATAATTTATTATTAGGCAAATAAATTAGATAATTCCTATATCAAGTCTTTAGAAGGGACACTCAGATTTATCGTATCTGCTTAGGTGTTGACTGGTTGAAGCAAATTTATATACGTATATAGTATTAATCCCGTGAAAATTCTTTCCAAAATACTTCTCAAACAAGAGAAATATAAGGTAAAAATCTCACTAAAGAAAACACAATTTGTATATTTTTATCCGGGAAGTACTTTTCCTCGGGTCGTGTCCCAACGAAATCGTGAATTGAGAATTTAGGAATAATTCGGATTCGAGATAAGAATGATAAAAGATTTTTGAATTGTTGATTACACTACAAAATATAATAGCACAAACTAAAAACAATGAGATAGCACGAAATTTAAATGCACAAAACGTAATAATGCGAGCTAAAACTGGAATTTAAAATCTAAAGCACGACTTTTAACAAATTTTATACCTAAAAATCACAAATTTTAAAAGAAAATTTTAGGAAAAAGAATTGGAATTTTTTAACTATTTTTGAATTTTTTATGAATTTCTAAAGTTTAATGAATTAACAAAAATAAACTTTTTCTAAAAATTATCACTAAAATTTTATTTTTATTTTTCAAAAATACTAGATTTAAAAAGAAAATTTTTGCAAAAAGAATTTTAATTTTTCAACTATTTTTCTATTTTTTATGATTTTTCTAAGAAAAAGTAAATCACTAAAGTCTATTTTAATTCCTAAAAAATACAAATCAAATGAGAAAAATATAGAAAAATGGTTTTAAGATACTAAAATGGTGCAGAAATCAAATGGATAGAAAAGCCCTAATTTTTATCAGCTAATTGATACCTAATTTGATTGATTAAAAATATAAACCCTAATTACTTAAAACTAAAAACTAAAATATTAATTCTTTTTATTTCTTACAAAAGACAGGGTAGAAACTGAAAGAAATAAAAGTAAAGGGTAGGCGGGCTAATTTTTTCAAATTTACACTTTAATGAAAATGACTAACCTTGCACTATTAGAAAAATACTAAACAGACCCTACGCTTATGGCTTATTTTTGGCTTATTGAAAAATGAGAATAAGCAAAATCTTAAAACTACAAACTTATAGACTAGCTTATTTCTAACAACTTTAATGAGAGCAACTTGAACTTTTAACAACTATATAAGCTAGAAAATTAAGCTCTCTATTCTGTTACAGAAAGTACTTGTTTGACAAGCTTTTTTGGATTTTGGCTTTTATTGAGCTTATTACTTGATGAAATTTAAAAGCAAAAGAAGCTATTTAAAGACTAGGATGTGAATTAAAGGTATTTAAACTAAAATTACCCTAGTTTTAACAAATTAAGCAAGAAAATTGAAGTTTAAAAGTGCAAGTTCTACTGAAACTGTTTTTGAGCTTTTTTCAAATAAGCTAGAAAGCTTAATACTGAACTTTTAGATGCTGAAATTTTGAAAGCAAGCTAAGCTATTGACTTATAATCAAACTAGGTAAAAGGTTTTTATTAATTCCAACAAGAAATTAAAATTTTAAAATGAATTAAGCTGAAATGTGAACTGCTGCTAGACTACTTTTGACAGGACAAATAAGCTATATTAAGAACTGAATGATGAAATCTAAATGATGAAGAGTAATTAGCTAATGGAGTTCTAAAAGTATGCTCTTAACTAAATTCTAATTCCTTACTATGAATGCTAAGAATATGCTTGACAGTTCACAAACAACAGCAGTTCAAACTGCTGTTTGCTGATACACTTGGCAAAATGCTAAACTACAGGCCAAACTATCACCTTAGAAACTTTTATACTAACTAAACTCATGTATTTAAATCTTCATTAATCAAGTTTTAACACTCTTGTACAGGAAATTACTTAACCTTCAAATTTTATTTAAACCTAAACTGTCCTGGTGCAAAATCAAAGTTTTAACACTCTAAACTTTGAAATTCTAAAAACTAAATCTTAAAAACTATTTAACTTTTGATATTATGTCTTCATCTCAGCTGTGTAAAGATTTCACAAGAATACTTTTGACTTTTAGAGTCAAAGAAAGCTTAAACCAAACACTCCTTATTAGAAACTGTCTAAACTAGATTTGAGCTTAAAATCTATATAACAACTAAAACAGCTTAAGCCTTTTATCCACTTTTACTTAGAATAACCTAATAAAGCTATGTGAGCTATAAAATCTATAGCTTATTAAGAAAAATAAGCTTCTTACTCTACTAGGCTTATACTACTAACAATGACAGTTTTTAAAAGAGAAACTATGCTTACACAAATTTAATCTAATGAAAACTGAAAACAGCTAGAGATTAAGCCTAATCAAACATATTTGAAGAGAATGAAACAATATTGAATAGAAATAAGCAAATGTAAAAGTTCAAATTAAGCTAAAATGAAACTTAGGAAATGTAACCTGAGAATTTTTGGAGTCTCAGCACTTAAGCCACTCTATCTGAGTGAGTGGCCTAAAAATCAAACACCTAAGTGGCACCTTGCCTCTAAACCTGAATAACAAGCTCAATAAGCTATAACAGCTTATTTCTCCCTGTAGCTTTCAAAATTTGAACACAAAATCCTCAAGTGATCATGATTTCATGTAAATTGAACTAGATTAGTAAATGACTTGCTTAAAAACAGAATTATAACTAAACTTGAGCTTATGAACAGGAATAAGCTCAAGTGAGCTTATTAAGAGCTTATTGAGTGAATTCGACTTAAAATTGAAAACAAAGGACAATGAAACGTGAAAACTAAATGTGATTACTCAAATAGATGAAGTACAAGCTTAGAAGAAGAGAGTACAAGTGCTTAAAGAAGATTACTAAAAACTTGAAAGTAAATGCTTAAAATTGACAAAAATACAAAGTGAAAATTGAAAACAAAAACAACAACTGAAAAATGAGCCCTAACAGTCCTATTTATAGAGAATAGAAGAGGAGAGGAGTAGAAATCTCGAATCTTCCATCACATCTTGGCCCTTGATCAATTTCGAGTCATTTGTAGCCGTTTGATGAGTTTTGTGAGGTGTTCTATCCAATTAATAGATGACACGTGGTTGATATGATGTGGAGGTGGTTTGTGAACGAATTCAAGTGTTATAAAGGAGCGGGGAAGGGAAAATTCGGTGATTGGGTTTGTGGGAAGTTTTGGCGGGAAAAGCCGTTATGTTTGTTAGGGGTTGTTTTAAAAACGCGTTTTCAGTTTGAAACTTTGAAGGATTGGCACAAATGGTCCCTGCGTTTTATTTCTTCTAGTGTAGTGTAAAAGCAATTTTGAAATTGACAGCATTAGCCCTTGTAGTTTTTATCTTCATTTTCTCTTTGCAAACAACTTTCTCACTTATGCAAATTTAGTCCCTTGAACTTTATAACTCCAAATGGGCTTTTGAAACTTTGCACACTTGTCATTATTAGTCCTTGGCTTTATTATTTTGGCCTTTCATGCTGTATCGGACTGATCCGGCTTTTGATTCCTTCATTCTTCACTCTTGTCTTTGTCTTTTCCCGTTTCTTGTCGGTTTTTGACTGTTTTTGCTTCTTTTTGTCCTTTATATCTTTTCCTGCACATTAGACACAAAAGCACACCTTTTTCTATTCTTTTGGCATTTTCTTGGCTTTTATTTGGCAAAATCCCGGGTAATTTTATATACAATTAAGCATTTATCACTCATTAACTAGGTTTAGACTCTATTAAAACAATAAAGATAGGGTGAGAGAATTGTTAAACTCAGGGTTTTGCAGGCTTATAAAAGAATTTAAACTTTCTTAAGTGTTGTACAAGTTATATTTTCAAAAATACTTAAAATTTTTGAGTTTTCTTGTAACTGGGCGTTTGACGCCGTCAAGAATATCCTGACCCCGTCACGAGTGTCGTGGTGACGGCGTCGCGTGTAAATTGTGAAGCCGCCTCCACACTCTGTGAAAACTCATTTTTCGTTTTTTTGATGAAAAATTTCCTGCACTCATTCTTATAAGTTATTTTCTTGTACAAAATGTTGCATAACAACCTGAGGATTAATAATTCAATCATATGACTCGAAACAAACACACAAGACACACAAGACAAACCTAATATGCAAGAAAATAATAGATTGGGTTACCTCCCAATAGCGCTTGTTTTTGTTCGAGTCACGAGCCTGACTCTACGCTTATTTGACGCGTAAAAGGTGGGTCTCCCCTATACTTAAGGTCAAGTGCGGGTGATAATAGCGATACACACCATTTTGATGGAGGTATGCCACATGGGGTGAAGGTGGTGTGTGAATGGTCAAGGGTTTTACTACCTTCATCCTAAAACTTCCCAGACTATATGGGTTGATGGTTGAGTTGTTCCTCTTTCGTCTCCTAGATTTACATCTAAGGGTGAAAAATTCAATAAAAGTTGAGGCTCCGGTTCTTCAATACTAGGAATTTCCCTAGAACTAGAAAATAGGTCATGACTACAAGTATGCAAGCCTAAATCCTCTCGTTTCGTGTGCTCCAAAGGTCCTACCTCCATCGGGATTCCTATAGTCTTATCTACTTCTTCCGGGTAAGTCACGAGCGGTGTGTATACCTCAAATGATAAGAGGACTTATGGGGTACTTTGTGGGCTTGGATTATCCACCTTATCCCATGCTATACATGGGTGCATCTCTACCCAAATATTCTCATTCCCATATAATCGTTTTGCCTGATCCCTCAAACTTGCTACTTCAAGTTTATAAATAATGTTTGGTGGGTTTTGAAAGGGGTTGGTTGGTGGTCTTTCATACGTCATGGTGGTGAACGAAAGGGTGATTTACAAAATAAAGGGAACAAAGAAAATATAGATTACAAGAAAGCTACAAAATAAAAAAAAATCTTACTTGATAGGAATCTAGTGAGTAGACCTAAGCTAAATAGACTCCGAAACCTAGACTATTCCCTCGTAACGACGCCAAAAACTTGATGCAAATTTTTGGAAAACCACAAAAGTTTTACAATCCTCCTAGGCAGTGAACCTAACCGTTGTAGTGTAGTATAGGTAAGTCTGGGGGATTGATCGTTCTCTAGGGGAATAGTGAGGTAGGTTTGAAGTGTATGTCGCCTAAATCTAAAGATTAAGGGATGATTCTTTTTGGTCTTTTATTGGTTTAATTGAAAGTAAGTAAATCTCGTATTTTAAAGGGAGGTTTTGATTAAGCTAATAACTAATCCTAATTATAACTAAACTAAGCTAGGAATAATGATATAGAGAAGCGTATTTACTTAGATAAAATTCTTCCTAATCATGAATATGTATTATGCTTAACTAGTTAGATAAATTATTGATGGGGGTTTATGACTAATATGGATCGGTTAAGCGTTCACATCCCCTCTCCCTTCTACACCTATGGCCAATGTCTACGAGGTTGCTCAATCGGACATGAACACAATCATAAAGCATTAAGATTTCCACTATCATGCATAATTTGACCTATGTGACCTTAGGTTGTCAAGTATCACTAATTAACCTAGAGGTTGCTCTTTTGACTAATTAACACACACTCACATACAAATCGCCAATTAACTTGTCCATGCTTAGGTTGCTAAGTCATGTCTCTTAGAGGCCTTTAGGTTGCTAAATGACCAAGAATAAACCGATCACACGTTAAGGTTGCCTAATCATGCAAACTAGTTTATTACAAATCAATCAATCGTTTTTTATGAGTGGCTGTATGGATTTTCGATTTTTAAACACGCATAATCAAAATAATAATCATAAACTAACACAAATACACAGTCAATCTCAGGGATTATAACATCTAAGCAAACACTAGATGAATTAACCAAGCATACTTAATAGAGAATAGAAATCATAATCAACAAAAAGAATTGAAGACATGATTTAAGATAGAAGTGATAATCAAATCATTAAAAGATGTTTATGGATTGAATTAGACCCTCTAAGTTGCTGGAAAAACACCTACCCAAACCCCAGAATCGGACTTAGGGTTTGGGGCTTGATAAAAACGAAGTTATGAGGTTGTATTTATAGACAAAACCCTAACCGACCTTCATGACGGCGTCACCAATAACATGTGACACTGTCACCGCAACATTTCTCGCGTAGTTGTATATTTTCTCGTTCTGAACGCGTGAGCTATTGAATCGTCAAAATCTGAGTTCGTATGAAGGATTTATGATCAAAACAATATCTAGTACTTCACGTGCGCGTTGAATGGTATTCTTAATCTCGTGACACCGAATCTTTTAGAGTTCCTTTAGGTCGTCCATGTTCTGACGCCGTCGCCAAATCTTTGACGCCGTCGTGGGTTGAATTGTGACGGCGTCACGTGTATCTTGTGATGTCGTCTCTAGCCTCTGAGAACATAATCTTGAGAAATGTTGGTGTAGGTCTGTAGTCTTGTCCGTTTCTTCTCCAAATGAGTCTTTCAAATGCTAAATACCTATAAAGGAACGAGTAAGTACATATTTTGGGCATAAATGCACGATTTAGAGGGTTAAATGACCCTGAAAAAGTGTATAAAATGACACCTCATCAATAGTCTAAACATAGTTAGTTTTGCAAAAAAATTCAGAAAAAACGTCAAAAATTGTGTTATTGAAGTATTTTTTTTGTTTTTGGGTTCGTACCTACGATTTGATATAGCTGCAGTTTGACCACAAAAAGCAGCGATTTGGCATCTCTTATTCTGCGGTTTGGTAGTTGTAACTTGCGATTTGGCTACAAAATTCTGCGATTTGACCTTGTTAAATTCTGCGATTTGGCCTCTCTGAAATCTGCGATTTGGCTGCCTATTACATGCGATTTGAGAACTCTTATACCCGCGGTTTGGCACCCTAAGACCTACGGTTTGGCACTTTAATACACGCAATTTGAGTACTCTTGGTTTCACGATTTGGCATTTAATTCTGCAATTTGATCAAAGTTTGACCTAGTTAATATCTGCAATTTGACCTTAGTTCTCTACACTTTGACTTAGTCAATTTCTGCATTTTGACCTCAATTCTTCGCATTTTGACTTAGTCAACTTATGCAATTTGACTTGATCTAAAGTGCAATTTGACTATAGATCCAAACAACAACAAGAACTTAATTTGTAACAAAAACACCATCAAGTACACTTAAAACAACATCAATTTAACATAATTTAACACAATTCTCATTAATCACTGAATCGATTCTTCAAAACTTTTCACATAACAACATTAACAATGACTACTTAGCTGAACACATGATAGTTGTCAGTGCTGAGAACCGTCCTCCTATGCTTGACAAGACAAAGTATAACTCATGGCAGAGTCGTATGTTGCTATACATCAAAGGAAAGAAAAACGGTAGAACGATGCTTAAATCTATTAAGAATGGACCTCTTGTTTATCCGACTATTGAAGAAGATGGTAAAATTTGTGATAAGAAATATGCAGAACTCACTGAACAAGAAAAGCTTCAAGATGACTGTGATGTTCAATCAACTAACATTGTTCTTCAAGGTATCCCACCAGATGTGTATTCCCTTGTCAACCATTATAAGGCGGCTAAAGATATTTGGGAGTCAAGCTACTCATGCAAGGAACTAAACTTTCATATCAAGAACGTGAATGTAAACTGTATAATGATTTTGACAAGTTTACTTCAATCAAGGGTGAATCACTTTATGAGTATTAGTTGCGCTTTGCTCAACTTATTAATGATATGCACACCATTGGCATGACAATGCAGCAAGTTCAAGTGAATACAAAATTTCTGAATGCTCTTCAACCAGAATGGAGCAAGTTTGTAACCGATGTCAAGTTGGAAAAGAACATGTATAGTACCAACTTTAATCAGTTGTATGCATATCTGAGTCAACATGAGGGACATGCAAATGAAGCACGAATGCTGCACGAAAGATATCCGGATCATCTTGCATTGGTTTCTAATTATCCAACTCAGTTAAAATATGCTCAGTATCCACAACAACTATCATCAATTCCTTAAATAGCTCATTCTTCTCAACCATACCTATCAACTTATGAAGCACATCATCATCCACAACAATATCAACATCTATTTCAGACCCAACTCAATCATACACCACCGTCAGTTCCTCAAAATGCATATCATACCCCTCAAATTTCACAACAACCACAAGTTGAGTTTCCCCAACTTGACTCAGGACTTGTTGTTCCATCATCCCTTCAAGGTGATGATCCAATTGCTCGTCTTAACAAAGCAATGGCATTTATGTCAACTGTGATGGCATTACATTTTCCTTCAACCAACAACCAACTCAGAACATCTTTCAATCCAAGAAACCAAGCTACCATTCAAGATGGCAGGGTTACTGTTCAACAAGTACAAGGGAGACAGGGTCAGAGTTTTGCTGGTACGGGAACTAAGGGAAATACTATAAGCTTTAGGGGAAATAATGCTACAAGTCAAGAAAGGGTTGTTAAGTGTTATAATTGTAAGGGTGAAGGGCATATGGCAAGGCAGTACACTCAGCCTAAGAGGCCAAGGAATTCTGCATGGTTCAAAGAAAAGATGCTACTAGTTCAGGCACACAAATCTAATCAGGAATTAGATGAGAAACAATTGACATTTTTAGCAGATCTAGGAATTCCAGATGGTCAAGCCATTTAGACAACAATCTCACAGAATGCTTCTTTCCAGAATGATGATCTAGATGCTTATGACTCAGACTGTGATGATATCTCTTCAGCAAAAGCGGTCCTTATGGCTAATCTTTTGAGTTACGGTTCAGACGTCCTCTCCGAGGTACCACATCATGACACTTATCAAAATGATGATATGATTAATCAAAGTGTGCAAGAGACGCATTGTTTTGATTAATCCCTTATTGATTATGTTTCAGATAATGAAATAACAAGTGATAGTAATATCATTTCTTATGAACAATATCTGCAACAAACGCAAAATGCGATCGTTCAAGATACTAATTCTTCTACACAACAAGATTCTATGATAATATCTATGTTTGAACAGATGTCTGAACAAATGTCTAATCATGTAACTAATTGGGATAAGGTTAATCAGGAAACCAAAACTGTTAATGAATCCTTAACCGCTGAGCTTGAAAGATATAAAGAACAAGTTAAAACTTTTGAACAAAGACTTAATATTGATTTGAGCAGTCATGAAAAGTTGATTGATTCACAAATGGATGACATGATTCAGAATAGGAATGCACTTAAGCAAGCAATTGACTCACTTAAATAGATTCTTTCTAAACAAGTTAAGGACAAGGAATCGTTATTGCAAACATTTAATGTTTTCAAAAAGTAATCCAAAGAAAAAGAAAATAAATTCATGGACAAAGAAATTGATTTAGAAAAGAAAATAAAGGAACTGGATAATATTGTTTATAAAGTGGGTCAATCTGCGCAAACAGTGCACATGCTAATGAAACCACAAGTTTTTTATGATGATACTCATAAACAAGCTCTTGGTTATCAAAATCCGTTTTATCTTAAGAAAGCTCAGCGGATTAAGCCAACATTGTATGATGGTATTGTGATATCTAAGAAACATGATGTGATTTTTTGGTTGATGAAGAAGAGACTTTGATTTTAGAGGAAGAGAGTCGATCAAAAATGCTTGCAAAACAATATGATCAAATTTCAAAAGAAAAGAAAATTAATATTTCACCAATTAATTATTCTGAGTTGAATAAATTGTCTGAAGATTTTGAAAAATGTTTTGTTCCACAAATGCAACTATCTGCAGAACAAGCTTTCTGGTTACCGCTTTCAAACCCTAAGTCTAAACAACTTGATGTTACTCAAACACTAGTTGAAATAGAGGTTCCTAAAGAAATTCTAAAGGTAAGTTTGGTAAAAACAAGTTTTCAAAAGCTAAAAAATCACCTTGCCAGTTTTGACAAGGTGGTGAAAGTAAGAACCATACCTGATGCAATAACTGAGGGATCATGGGGTTTTGAACACACCAAAAAGGTTTTCTTAGAAGAAGTCATTCCATTTATAAATTCTTTATGAGCATCATTTAAAGATTTTGATAATGGTCTTTACAGTGAACTTAATGAAGTGAAAACGGTGTTTAACCAAATGGAAGCTGCTATTGAACAGTGTTCTGTAGACAAGAAATATTCTGATATTCAAAAGAAAGAACTTTCTCTTGATAATGATCGACTCTTGGACCATATTATCTGTCAAGATGTTATGAATATTGTGATGCATGCTGATTATGTACCTGTCAATGTGTTACCTGCAAATAATAAATCTCTTGTGAATGATAATCTTGAAATTGAGCGATTGGAGCAGGAAAATGATCACTTATTTAAACTTCTCTTATCTTAAGATATAGTTCGCATTTGTGTGAATTCTATTGCTACACACAATAATTGTCATGAAATGCAACAAAGTTTTAGTAATGAATATAATGATAATCTAGTGCTTAAGGTTGAGCTTGCCAAAAAGGAACACATGGTTGAAAAGAATTTTTTTGATGAAGTTGTACTTAGATGTTCACGACTTGAAAATCATAGTGCTAATCATGAATTTAAATTACAACATCAACAAGAGAGTTTTCTGAATAACAGATCTTTAAAAAATCAAAATGCTCCTAAATTTCTGGGATTTTTCAAAATAAATGAATGGCAAGCTAAGCTAGACGCAAAAGATGTCTCAATTGCTAATTTGAGGAAACATATTAAGAGTTTAAAAGGAAAAAATGTGGTTGAAAAGATTTCCCACCGAATAATCCCAATGTGTTTGCCCCCGGAATGTTTAAGCTTGATGCGTAATTTCTTTTAAACAAAACTACGTCAGGTTTTACAATTATAAAACCCTAACTACCTCAACTATTCCTACGCACTAAAGAACAGTCTACCCTATCGTGTATAGTGTAGTGATTGGTAAGCATGGGTGTCGACCCAAAGAACGGGTTGTGTCTCTAATTGTCTAACTGGTTTATTAATCTACCTAAGAAAGCAGTAAAGAAAGCATGTTTGGAATTTTAGTAGAATTATTGCAGGATGCTTGGGTGGTAAGCCTTGGTGTCGAAAAGGGAATTGGTATAGTGGTGGACAACTAGAAAGAAAGAACGCAATTAATTACTATGATTTCTAGTGCAATGTCTTGTCGCAATCTTACAGCCACTTATTTTACGAGATACACTTATTCCTAAATAGGTGGTCTCCTAATTAGCTTGCACACCAAACCGGATATTAATGTTAAAGGATCGTCTAATTGATCTAGTACGAATGGCTACAGGTATTGGTCAACTTGCAGTCAATCGTGTGTGCCAAGGTATTTGAGATCATATAGATCCTTGACTACACTCAACCTCAAATCAATTCCTACTCAGGGTACTAGGATCACTTAAATGCACTACATAAAATAATAAAGATAACAATAAAATAACGAGATCATAACTTATTAATCAAAAAAGATAAATAAAATAATTAAATGCCAAGAACACATAATAAAACACAGTTAATAACGTAACATCTATAAATTAAACCGCATGATATGCTCAATAAAAAATGGGTGATTATATTTGACCAAAATAAATTGAAATACGATTACAAACTGTGTTAAATTAATGCTCTCGATCCCCCGGTCGAACACCATGGCAAACACCGAAGGGTTTGCCCTACACCTTGTTCGAACACCTTTTTCCTCATTTCTTTCTTTTCGGCTGTACACCAGTACGAGAATTAATTGAATGATATCAATGATATCATATATATAGTAAATGATAAGTTTCGTCCTTGTACGACTTTGGCCCTTAGTCTTTATGATCCTTTATAATTAATTATTGAAACTTGGTAACTTTTGCACAACTTTTGTCCCTGTGATGACTCATCTTTACGGCGTAACGGCATCGACTACGTTACGTCGTAAACCTTCTGACGTAGCATTCCTTTTTCATAGTAATAAAATTGGTCACGACGTAATTTAATCGCCACGTTACGCCGTAACCCTTAGTAGCATAATTAATTTCTTTAATAAATATTTTACGGTGTAACTCCTGCGGAACGTTACGCCGTAATGCCTTCATCAACACCAAATCTTCAATAATAAATGATTACGGCGTAACTCCTACGGGACGTTACGCCGTAATATCTTCCATAATGCGGTTTTTGTTGTATTTTTATCATTATGCTATTTTTCCGCATCTTTTCCGTTCCAATGCCTCTAATTACCTGAATTCGCCAAATAAATGAATTAAGTACCGAATTCATATAAAAATGATATAAAGTGAGGCAATAAACACGGGAATTTGATATATAAAAGTATTACATATTTGATGTTATCAAATATCCCTCCACTTGACTTCTACTTGCCCTCAAGTAGAACCTTTTAAATAATTCTCAAAAAGACATCTCTTTAGGTTTTTAAGGAAGATGTGAATTTAAAAATCACTTATGCTAAAAAATTCTAAACCGAGCACCTCACGAAAGAAAAAACAAATCACACTCATACTCTCACTAATCTATGTGTTTCATTTTTGGTGATCACTCAACTGCTCAATCATAGCATGTATTCTATCATAGACTTGGCAAGTACACACATCTCCACAAACTAGAATTTGGGTCTAAACAGTCTCAAAGGCAACATGGGTAATATTGGTTTATTGGGTGATAAAAAAGGGTTAGGATAGACATGTGATACACATTTAATGGTTGTTAAGATAAAAATACGAAACAAATAGTTTAAAGTAATCTAAGGTTGTCATAACTAGCTACTGTCCATCCATAGGTCCAAGAGTCTAAGTTCGAAAATCTGATCTTCAATAATGGGCTACTAACTCCATTCTTCATAATTATTAAGATAGCTTAAAGTATCTGATCATCAATAATGGGCTACTAGCTCCATTCTTCACAATTATTGAGATGGCATAATTTGCACCATCTTTACATTCATTAGCACATGGGTGGCTTTTTATTTGCACCCTCTTTTCTTCTTTTTAATCATGAAAATGCTACAGGAGTTTATATCTTTTTATTATTTCCCTTGCAACATTTGATATTAAACGCACATCCCCCCACTTAAGATGAACAATGTCGAAAGTGATGATATAGGTGAAACGCCCCTTTCTAGACTCGATATTTGACCCGAAATAAAAAACTTTTGTCGAAACGCTTGACCGGGAATGACCTTGTGTCATTCCTTAACATAATTTTTAAAATACATTCCACTTAACCCCTTGAAAGTTTCATTATCATAAAATAAACTCTACAAGCTTTACAACGATATGAAGAACTCATTATAACTCTTTACGATTTGGTTTTTACGACCAAAGCAAGATTGACGAAAACCTTATCTGATATGAGGTTACTGCGTAACCTCCACTAAGGGTTATGGCGTAAACTCTTTTTACCCAATATGTTACGGCGTAAACAAAAGATTACGCCACTACAAAGAGTTCCCTTTTTCCTAACTCAACTGTCTTGATCCAAATACTCATAAAACCTTCCAGAAATCATTGACACAACATATTAAATCATTTTCATCAACATTTATAGTCTAAATGACCCAAAACATATAAACCATGGGTTACCAAACCCCCGTTTTGGACCCTTTTTACACCATTACTTAAACTAAATATCACCACCATAGGTTACCCATTTTAACTTTCTACATTTACAAAACGTTTGACACATGACGACAACCTTATTACAACACTTTATGACGCTTAAACATACTCTTGGGGGTTCAACATGATGGAGCTCGGTATCTATACTAAGCTCCTAAGCACATCTTTATCTACTTCCATTCCTTACTTTCGTAGCTTGAGCCTCTCTTAGCGAAATATTACCTTCTTCACTTTGTACCTACAAAACATTGACATCTACACGGGTAAGTGATAACGCTTAGTAAGTAATTGGAAATACATGATTAACACTTAAATCGTCAGATCACATATGAGGGCTTAAAAACAACGCAACATTAAACCATTCATCTTGCATACTAAATGCCTATAACAAAACACATATACCTATAACACATAGAACCTTAGCACATACCTTAATCCTTCCATAATCCTTAGCTAGTTCTATAACATCCAACTATCAAGTCTCTTAATTTGTCACACTTTCTAAGCAACTACAACCTACCTTAACACTTTCATTCATAATCACATAACATAATAAATTTCATGTTAAGCACATAGTAACCAAGTTACTTACCTCACATCCAATCTAGAATTATCATGAACATCGTCTTCATCATCTCTTGACTCATAAACCATAATCATCATACATGATAAATACTTTATATATATACTTAACAATTATAGGGTTCATATAATTCATTAACATACCCTTCCTCATTTCTTAACATCATATGATCACATCTTGATCATATGATGAAAATCCCTAATTTTACTAATTTGACATTATATAGCTTATCCCATTATCATTATTACTTTAATTCTTGATTAAATTTTAACATTTAACCCAAAACCCCCCAATTTTGGGTAAATAAACCCCTTACTCAATAATTCTTCATTAACAATTAATTATACTTACTTTCTCATTGAGGATCATTAACATAGACCTGAGTATTCTTAATTTAGGACTTCAATTCTACCTTCAACCCTTCACTGGAATTCTTCCATAATTTACCCTCTCTTTCTTCTTTACTGTGTCGATACACAACAACACCTAAAAGATACTAGAAACGTTTAGAAGTTCCAGTGATATGTAGTTAATTAGGTGCCTACTTTGGTCACTTAACACAATAAGTCCCTTAAGTTCCTTTCTTCTATTTTTGGCCACATTACTTATATAGCACTTTTGTCACTCAACTTATCCTTTACAAGTCATAATATTTTATAAATGTGACACATTAACTTTCTAAACCCATTTACATATTATTTATACTTATAGTTTGACTACCGGGTTTGACTAGCCAATCATATAACGTCTTCAAACCTATAAAGTCATAATCAAACTCATTATATAGCATGATCGTAATAAAATACTTAAAAACTAGTTTTGGGTGTTACAATTCTATCCCCCTTATTTAGATTTTGTCCTCGAAATCTCTTCATCTAATATTGACCATAACTTGGTCACATTTTACTCCTCATTTCATTTTAGCATTTTCATGCATAACTAACTTAGGTTCATCAACCTAATATGTTTTGCAACTCTAGGTACGCTATAATACCTCTATTTTCCTTAACCCCATCTACTTCACATTCATTTCTATCACATTTACGCTTTTCTTATTGACTAACATCATCTAGGTGACATTTATCCTTTTCGATTATCTTATTTTAGTAACTTTTTATCTATATCATTACGTTCCCATCATTTCTTTTCTAGAATTTCATCAAGAACTACTTGTCCCTTTATAAATTACATTATCTCGTCTTATAATACGCCAACATTAGCTTACACTTTCTTATTTACCATAGACATTTTGACATTCCTTTCGTCGTTTCTATTATCACACTTTACTTTCATTACTTCATTTTTAGTAAATTTTCATCAAGGACTATAAGTCACTTAGAATAATTCAATACCTTATCTTATTCTTTTCACATTTTCATTAAGGTGTTAATAATACTTAGCGACCACTATAATCATTACATCATGCCACAAGCATATTATGACCTCAATCCAACTTTTCTTTCTTAATCCCATATTCTTAACGTCTAAAACTTAACTTTCTACCTAAAGTCTTTACTAAAGGTCGCACTTAACTTCTTATTTTGCTTATCTTAAATCCTACGATATCTAATTACTTTTAGACTCCCGTTTTCTACTTCCTTAATTCCTATCATATTATGCCGAGAACACATAAGCTCACTTATCTATACTTCTTTATTTACATTGAGAAGCATCCCAATTAATGCAAATAAAGAAATATAAACTTATGGTTCGGTGATTCACAATTTCTTTATTTAAATGAAGAGGCGTCCTAATCCATTTAAATAAGGAGTTTATAAACCATCCTACTTATATGCTTCCGTCATAACACTCAAGCATGCTTAAATCTTCATTACTTTCCATTTATCTCCTTTCAATTATGCATTCAATTTTAATATCATCTTTTATAGTTTTGGATCCAATCTTCTTAACTTGGCTTTCTCCCCGTAAGGAATTCGCCCATTACCAATACCCTTGTGGTATCATTAACATTCTTAGGCTATCTCGAAGGATACCATCACATTAAGCTATCCCGAAGGATACCATTACATTAATCATTGGATCCAAGTTAAATTTAAATTTATCATTCTTTATCCTTTTCATCATCTACATACCTTTCTAATCATATACTCTTCATTTCTACTTTCATTGCTTTAAGTCATTCTACTCCACACTTTATCTTCTTTCATTTTCTTACGCGATATTCAATGACTCTTGTCATCCTCAATATTACATATACGTATACATTTTAACATTAAATTTATCATTCTCTCGTCAACTCCACGTTGACCTCATGGTCAAGATATACCAACACTTTCTTTTAATCCGTCTAAACTTTTCATGTATATTAGCATCATTCTTTATCATTCGTTCATTTAATTTACCTTAAGATATACTCATTTATTCATTTTACTTATCATACACCTCTTTCATATATCAACGAGGTTGCTTTCGTTCTTTATTCATTCGTATACGTCTCATACTTAATCATATCATACCATTACATAATACTTTATCATGTCCTTTACATTACATGACTTATCATACTTCAACTTTTATTAGTAATTCATATAAGCACTTAATACAATACTTCTTCATTAAACGACTTTTTCATAATTCAAGCATCTTCACATTATCTAACTCATACTTACATACTTTCATTATTACTTATTAAAATGCAATACTATGCATTTATCTTAGCATCAAGCACTTCTTAACTCATACCATCATATACATCTTACGTTACTTATATATTCAATAATCTACCATAGACTTTACTTTACATTACACAAACATATATTTTCAAACTTAACACTTTTCCGATAAGTGTTTCACATTATTAGCCGCATTCATAATCCTTTAAGTCTATGGAAAAATAACATATATATCACATTTCATAATCATTAATATCGAAACATTATCATTATATTCGCCGCAAGCACTTAACTACCTTATAACTAAAGCATTCGTATTCTTCATTACTTAAACTTACGACAACACATCTACAAGTGGTCTAAGTTTAGGCATCCTATAGTGGAAACCTACTTCTCTTAGATTGAAGCTCTGTTACCAAGTTGAAACGCCCCTTTCCAGACTCGATATTTGATCCGAAATTAAAAACTTTTGCGGAAACGCTTGACCGGGAATGACCTTGTGTCATTCCTTAACATACTTTTTAAAATACATTCCAATTAAACCCTTGAAAGTTTCATTATCATAAAATAGTCTCTATGAGCTTTACAACGATATAAAGAACTCATTATAACTCTTTACGGTTTGGTTTTTACGACCAAAACAAGATTGACGAAAACCTTATCTGATATGAGGTTACGCCTTAACCTCCACTAAGGGTTACGGCATAAACTCTTTTTACCCAATATGTTACGGCGTAAACAAAAGATTACGCCACTATAGAGAGTTCCCTTTTTCCTAACTCGACTGTCTTGATCCGAAACCTCATAAAACCTTCCAGAAATCATTGACACAACATATTAAATCATTTTCATCAACATTTATAGTCTAAATGATCCAAAACATATAAACTTACAGCGTTACCAAACGCCCCGTTTTGACCCATTTACCCTATTACTTAAACTCAATATCACCACCATAGGTTTACCCATTTTAAGTTCTACATTTACAAAACGTTTGACACATGACGACAACCTTATTACAACACTTTATGACGCTTAAAAATACTCTTGGGGGTTCAACATGATGGAGCTTGTTATCTATACTAAGCTCCTAAGAACATCTTTATCTAATTTCATTCCTTACTTTCATAGCTTGAGCCTTTCTTAGCGAGATATTACCTTCTTCACTTTGTACCTACAAAACATTGACATCTACACGGGTAAGCGATAATGCTTAGTAAGTAATTGGTTAATACATGATTAATACTTAAATCATCACATTAACAATATGAGGGCTTAACAACAACTCCAACATTAAACCATTCATCCTTGCATACTAATGCTATAACAAAACACATATACTATAACACATAGAAGCCTTAGCACATACCTTAATCCTTCCATAATCCTTAGCTAGTTCTATAACATCCAACTATCAAGTCTCTTAATTCGTCACACTTTCTAAGCAACTACAACCTACCTTAACACTTTCATTCATAATCACATAACATAATAAATTTCATGTTAAGCACATAGTAACCAAGTTACTTACCTCACATCCAATCTAGAATTATCATGAACATCGTCTTCATCATCTCTTGACTCATAAACCATAATCATCATACATGATAAATACTTTATATATATACTTAACAATTATAGGGTTCATATAATGCATTTACATACCCTTCCTCATTTCTTAACATCATATGATCACATCTTGATCATATGATGAAAATCCCTAATTTTACTAATTTGACATTATATAGCTTATCCTATTATCATTATTACTTTAATTCTTGATTAAGAACCTTAATTACCCAAACCCCCAATTTGAAACCCTAACTCAATAATTCTTCAATTAACTCAATTAATGGATACTTACTTGCATTAGGATCATTAACATAGGCCTGTATCTTGATTTAGGACTTCAATTCACCTTCAACCCTTCACTAGCAATTCTTCATATTTTCCCTCTCTTTTCTTCTTCACTGTGTCGATACACACACATACACCTAAAAGATATCTAGAAACTTTTAGATGTTCCAGGGATTTGTAGTTAAGTTAGGTGCTACTTTGGTCACTTAACACAATAAGTCCCTTAAGTTCCTTTCTTCTATTTTTGGCCACATTACTTATATAGAACTTTTATCACATGGCAACTTTAGTCCTTCAAGTCATAATCTTTTATAAATATGACACATTAACTTTCTAAATCCATTTACATATTATTTATACTTATAGTTTGACTACCGGGTTTAACTAGCCAATCATGTAGCGTCTTCAAATCTATAAAGTCACAATCAAACTCATTATATAGCATTATCTTAATAAAATACTTAAAAACCGGTTTTGGGGTGTTACAATTGGGGGTCTTTATAGATCATAACTGATTGGTCTTCCACGAATGCATAAAATTTTCGCTCCCATTCCCCTGAATCATAGACTTAAGTAGCCATAGATTTGAACATGAAGAAAATAAAGACTACAGGGTAGGCTAAGGCGAAATGGTGTAACAAAACATATAGGGTTTAAACAGGGATTGACTTAAGAAGGTGATCTAAGGGTATCTTGCACTAACATTAAGTGCAACAAAGGGTTTTACATGGAGAGGTCGACAAGTCAGTATGACAAGTCGATAAACACACACATAAAGGCTATTTGGGTGAACTCCTAATATGTTGCCTTCTTGAACTGCATATTCTAACTAATCAATTAGGTCTTGAAATGATGTACATGTCAAGTTGTAAAGTCTACAATACTACCGACATACTTATATTTTGGTGGATTTTTGAATAATAGATGAAAACGGAATTATTAGGCTTAACCTCACCAATTGGAAAAAAGGGTTATAGTGCGCTCGACAAAGATTAATTCTAGTTTATTAGGAAAAACATGTCAAAAATTTTAAAATTGGCATAATTTTTCAAATAAAACTAGAAAATCGAAGGCAAATATTAGTCAAGTGATAATTCTACTCCTATCCCCCACTTGGTTTGTACAATGTCCCTATTGTACAATTAAGGAAATGAAAATTCAAGAACAAGAGTAGAATTAGAATGGAAGACTCCTCTGGATTTGCTGAGATAGCATGCTCTAAGCCATGCTCCAAGTCTGCGTCTTCGAGTAACATCTACCATTACAGGCAACTTCTTCATCCTGTAAAACATCCTACTAGACCGGTTTGATATGCTTCCTTGCAGCTTGATTAGTATCCTGTTACCTCATCCCGTGCATTACTTGTATAGCCGCATGAAAGACTAATACCAAAAGCATAAACCTAGATAGAAAGCATCATAGCACAGAATATACAAAACTATATGTCACACCCCGTCAATGGAGGAAACATGGGATGCGACGATACCATTCATCGCACACGATACAAGATCATACACTTTATAATTTGCATTCATAAAAATGAAGTTTTACAGAACTTTACAAGTTAAAATCTTAACATAAGTCAAAACCACGTCCATCTCTACCCAGTCTCCTTGGGTTACATCTTTTGTCTTCTAATACAAATCACTACCATTGATGTGAACACCTAAAATGTTACTCGAAAACGTTTCAACATAATGTTGTGAGCTTGTAGTTGACTTAAACCCAAAGCTGTGCATTATTTCAACAGTGGACAATAAGGCTATATGAGTGAATATATATTGCAAAGAACCTTAGCATTCACGCTAATCATAACCAATATGTCACATTTAGCACGTAAAGGGCCTACCAGCTGGAGCACTAAAATTAGGGCAGGACCACACATAAACCTGGGTAGGCGTACCCCATACGCTCCCAATTAATCACCCAAATATGGGTAGGTTTGTACCCATCGCTCCAAAACAATCACACACACAAATATTCACAAGCACTCATAAGCTTGTTACTTTTTTAAAACTCAATAACCACTTTTTGTACAGAGTCAATTCAAAATTTTTCAAAAAAAACATTTGAGTATCATATTCCCCTAACGGAAAAGCTAGTAAAAAGTGAGGCTACGAGAACTCACCTCAATTAGCAATCAAAGCAACTACACAATCTCAAATAAAGCATGACACAATAAATCCCTACGCAAGCGTACAATGTACCCGGCAACGACCTAATATATATACTCACTATATCAATACTCGTACAAAATTATTTATTGTATAATTGTGTGTGTGTGTGTTCACGCAAATCCATTTTCATCTTAAAATTACCATCCAATTTCATATTCATTCCATCTCGTTATTCATACGTTAAATCATTACAAAAACCGCCGTCTTGTTACCAAAACTTTATCTCGTTATCAAAACTTTACCTCGTATTATGGTTGTGCGATAATTACGCGAAAACGACTCAAAAATACTTAGGCAAAGTGTGAAACCAATACAACAAACCTCAACACCCCAAATTTCTAAACGATACATTCAAACCCAAAATTCCTCGTTGAAAAATGACGAAATGGAATAAGCAAGAGCTCAAAAGCCAAAGATTAATAATTTTCACATTTCCGTAGTCGACACGACTATATATTTAACTATTTATGTACATGATTAATTGTAATTAAATAAAATAATAATATTTATTATTATTTTTGTCCTTATTATAGGGGCTAAGGGGTACAATGGTTTCGTCATTAAATATGTCCAAAGCTTTTACTCAACACTAAATCTTCTTAAGATTTCTCCCTTCTATTTCCTCAATTAAAATCGACACAACGGTTATAAATAGTAAATATTTAAGAAAATTTTTAGGAAATTTCATCTTTCGTATTGTATTAAATTTTCAAGTTAAATAACTATTTATTGTTAAAACATTGAAAATTTTATCTCTTTTTAGCAAACTTTAAGTATTAATCCTTACAAAAAATTCCGGGCAGACCTGCACGTTTTATGACCTTTTCCAAAGGTACTAAACCTTTAGCCAAAAACAATTTTCAAAATCTGACGTTTTTCCGACAAAAACAATATCAATACCATTGTCACGATTTATTATACCGTGGGCAAAATAACCTCTTCTACAATTGACTAAGGTCTTCAACAAAGTCCTCCTATTAGTCCAACACAAAGGTACTAAACCTTTATCCAAAACAATTTCCACAAACTTATTTATTTGATATTGGGTAATATGGTCCAAAATACTTAGCCCGATAGCGAAACTTATTCCATACTTCTTTTTATATACCCCAAAATACAAATCAAACCCAATGAGCCTTAAGCCCATTAATCTGAATCAATAAGCTATAATATTATACTATTATCTATATATATAGAAGCCGGTAACCCCAACAATAAGCCATAACCTTCAAAATACGTCGAATATATATATAAGCTCAAATAAGCCGAAATCAAAATAAGCTAAAACCGAATAAGCCAAAATCCATTAAGCTATAAGCTTAATATAAGCCAAATTCAATAAGCAAAAATAAGCCAAAGTCAATTGGGCCGAGCCCAAATTGACACCCAAACCGAAACCAAACGGACCCACGTTGGGCCAAAACCAACCAAACGGACCCTTGTTGGGCCGTGACCAACCAAACGCACCCTAGTTGGGCTCAAAACAAACCGGACGCACCCTTGATGGGCTAGTCCAACAAAACAACCCATACCAAAATCATTTAAGCCCAAATAAGCTATATCCTAGCTTATTGAATAAGCAAAACTTCCAAATAAGCTCTTATAAGCATTTTTATAAAACGAAAAATTACCACAACAACCATTTTATTTAAACTCAAAAACCTTTTCTTCCTTTTCTTTTTAAGCCGACGCATAAACACCCCTTTTTTTCATTTTTGATTTCAAGTTTCGATCTTTTTGGCGATCAACTTGTACAACTAGCGTCTAGACATCACCATAATCATGAAAGTACAACTTAAATTCAAAGTTTTATAAAAACTTACTTGTTTGATGAGCTTGGTTCGATCGAGACGCGCGTGAAAGACTAAAACCTTGTTTCTACAACCCGAAACTATTAGTTATCAACCCAATAATAAAATCTTAACCCGTGTTCTTGGCAAAATCTTCAAAACTTTTGTTTTTCTTCTCCCTTGTGGTTCGGCCGGATATAGAGAGAAAAAGAGAGAGAGTTTTTGTGTTTTGATTTTCAAAATGATGCATGTATGTGAAAATGGGATAAGGTGGTGGAATATGGGTACTAAAGGGGACATGCTAGCTTAAAAATAGCCATCTTGTCTCTCCTTGTTCTTTTCTAACCGAAAATGGATCCTAGGAGGGTCTCGGGTCTTCCTTTTTGTGTCGGGATCACTTAAAAGCTAAATTTTCATCTATTTAAAACGTCACCCAAACTTAGTTATCATTTTCATTGCGTTCAAAATCATTTTTCCATAAACCTGGATTATTCATACGACACTTATCACCTTAAATAGCTACAAAAATCCATTTTGAGCCGTTATCGACTGACTCCGGACCGAAAACATGAATTTTTGACAAAACTCAACCGAACCTTGCTCATTCATTTAAAAACACTTCAAATCACAAAATATAGCTTGGAAACTTATATTCACCCAAAATTTCACCTTTTTACGACTGTTACAGTCTTTTACCGAAATTCACGAAAACAACTGTTTTTCTGATAACTTTCAAATCTCACACTCACGATTTACAATTTAAATCGACGTTATTTCAATATTATGAATTTATTAAATAAATAAACCCATTAACACATTACCAACCTCATAAATCTCTACACTTAAATAAACTGTCGTGCCGGTACGCGCTGCGTGACGATTTTTCGCTAAACGCGGGAAAACTTCCCGGAAAGCACTGAAAACCTCAAAACCACTCTAAAACAGGAAAACGAATCATAAATGATTCATTTACGAACTCCACACTTCATCAAATTCCCGATTAAACCGAAACCGCTTATACGCAAAATAGACAACAGAAGTCAACTTTTCAGCTTTCATCAGGAAAACTGACAAGATCGAAAGACTCCAACATACAAAACTATAATATTTTATAATACTTAGCCCTGAAAAATATTACCGGTTATCACAGTCTCACCCCCTTAAAGGAATTTCGCCCCGAAATTCAATCTCAAATCATCAACTCACGTCATTAACAGGAAATTCCATTCATCAAAGGATCACATCAATCACTAAGGTTTAGTCTTTTCAAACGAGGTTTCTTACGATCCCCCTAAAGACTAAGTCTTTCCACAGTCCAGTCCTATACTTTCTCACGGTCAATTCATATCTGCTCACAACATCACGATAATTTCTCATATTACCTCTTAGCTTCACAATTTCTCCATTTTAGGTCTCACTGCCTCAGTCGGGTGTCAGGATATGATCCCGTCCTCGACGTGATGGCAACTCTATCAGAATTGGCATTGCCAAATCTTTCTAATTATCCAACCAACGGGACTAACCCCACGGGGTATAGGTCCTACACAACACGACTCACACTCTACTATACCAATACTTACACACTCAGAAATCCCCAAGCAAACCTTGCTTGGTCAACCATCTCGGCTCTACCCATCCTAGGAAGGCCGTTCCAAAATCTATACCACATCGTCACACGCTTTAAACTATTCCAAATCAATCCTACTCAACAGGTGTCTTAATTCTCACCTCACTCAGGTAGGTCAAATTACCTCTCAAAAACTCACACAGTCAAACGTATGATCAGGTTTCCAAACCGATCACAATAACTCTTTCCAATACTTTCTGCGACCATCCACGGTCTAATACCTTCCTACAATATCTCCTAACAGATGGTAAAATCGGTCAGCCCGAATACATTTCAAGCTTACAGAATACACTAAATACATCGCACGCCACCACCTAATAAAGGTGTGGGTATACCGCTCGATCATGAGCAACCAATCGCCAATGCTCTCACACAAGGGCAAAACTGCGCTCTTAAGTAACACGAAAGACACAAATACCGAGATCCACGAATTTCAGACAAAATTTTCCTTCACTAATATGAAACGGTTTCCATACAAATTACCTAATAACTAGAATGATTTGTCATAACTACCAATACAAAAGAAACTTTTCTAATCATAACCGACACTAACCGATGCTACCCGATTTAGTGATATACACAAACTACTAATCTAAACCTCATATACCCTATGCATCTCCTCTGGGCTCCTGCCCTCTCCTCATACTATCAACAACCTCAGCCAACTATAATCGCGCACATCTCTCCTCAGTAAGCTGTAACCGCAAATCCTGGTTCTCTCCCTGCATATCACTAATGGCAAAACACAGAGTTGCTCTCTGTGCATCTGTCAACCTTCCCAGACCCTGGCTAATAACCGTCTCCCCATATCGCTCCAAATGTCACTGCGACTCGCTCCTGCTCATACTCTAAGCTCCTAAACCGGTACCTCTAGGAGAAAATCTCATCCTTAACTGCCCCTGACCTAGTAAATAGCTCTCCTATGTCCCTATTATACCTCTCAAATAGAGCAGGCGATAGCTTCTCTAATCGTACTGCATGATCACGAATCAATCCCCCTGCATCTCACATTGACCTCCTACTAGTCCAGAAATCCCTCAGTCTCAGCCGTAGCAGGTGAAGCTACAAGTGATGGTACAGTCAACGGTATCATAGGTGATCAAACAGGTGAAGGTACAACAGAAGGTGATGGGGAAATGGAAAGTAAACCAGACGTCCACTCGGGTAAGGTTGGTGCCTTACAGGTGTGCGTGGTAGGGTAAGCATGAACATTCAATATAAATCATACCGTCTCCGGTCTGTCCATGTGGAGTGTGGGCTGTATAGATGCGATACCCTCTCAGGTCTCTCAACTCTGGTGCATATCAGAACCCCTGTTCCGAACCTCAAACGTACTGTAATACTATCCTCCTCTAAGCTATCCTCAAGCCTCAACGCTACATACCCAAGTCCTAAAGGCGCGCTCACAGCTGTCCCCACAACCAAAGCTGCATGCTGCTGAACCCCAAGTACAGCCTCCTCCTCCTCCTCTAAACCAAGACCATCACTCTCTACACTATGACCCTCGTCGCCTAAACCATGAATCTCATCATCCATACCATAACTCTCTTCATCCATACCGGGGCCCTCGACCCCCGCAGCAAGTCCCTCGTCCCCTGCAGCAGGATCCTCATCCTTTGCAGTGAGACCCTCGTTCTCTGTGTCCTCGCTCACACTGTCAAAATCCAAACTCTTCTTTATCTCCTCATCCTCCTCATCATCATCCTCATCGCTATCCTCTACTAACTCAGACGTACCCCGATACTTCCGTAAAGGAAGGTCTGGCAGGACTCAGTTTTTTTTTTTTTTTTTTTTGGGGGGGGGGGGGGGTGGGGGGAGGCGTAACTCCGTAAGAGGACCTAAACCTCTTACGGAGCGTGGACTCAGACATAGCTGCCACCTTTGCCATACTGGCAGAGAGGCCCGATGACATCGCATGTGGAACGCGCACAGCCATACGTGCGGTCCTACAGAGAATGGGAACCAAAACGGGTGGTGTACTCTTAGATAGTGATGCAGGTTGTGCTATAGTAAGGGGTAACTCAAGTGGGTCTATTAATGGGTCCTCGAAAGGCCAGACCTGTGTCCGTCCATCCAAATAAGCCTACCTAATGCCTCATAAGATCCTCAGGAAGTGGGTATGGGCAAATGAATCGGGAGCCTTTGACTCGTCAGCCTGGTGGAACTCTCTGTCACAAACAATGGGGAGCCATCCTGTGATACACATAAAAGTATAAGTATAAAATATTATTATCCAAAGTATACATCATTATACTTACATAACAAATCATTATTAAAGCGTTTGAAATAGACGTTCGTAAACGTATATAACATATATTATCCGTATATATATATATATATAATATATAATAAATAGAATATATATATATATATTTAAAAGATAAATATATCGGGAGAAGACAAACAATGAAGAATCATTGACCATGGGGGGGGTTTTGGGGGGGGGGGTGGGGGGGACGGGAGGTTCGATACCAAACAGGCACAACTGGTCACCACATAAAACACATAATCCACCAAAGCATATTCCCAAATCACGTCGCTACCTGCGACTATCTACAAAATTTCTCAAGGCAACACGCACTACACTAAGGCAAGCATGGCCAACATCAATCAATCAATCATCGCTACCCGCGACAATTTCACCTACATTCTTAAGGCATCGCACACTACTACTACTAAGGCAGCATGACAATCCTAAAATCAACATAATTTTAATCTCAACACTCACAAGTGTTCTCATCACTTCACATCCTATAATTTTCATGTGGTCACATTACTCGCACATCCCTTCCTTCCTCTAATATAACTTTTAGAAAACTAACCCCATCATTTCCAAGTCCTTCCTGAATTAAGCATAGTTGATCAGGCTATGCATAATTTAAGAAAAATACTATGAACTGCTCGGGTTATTTGACTTTCGTCATGTTCGAGGTTCTACTAAAAACAGACTTTACTTTTTGGTTATAGTTGCGCTTTTATTTTTATAAAAACCGGCATTCTCTATAACCTTGGCTCTGATACCAATCTGTCACAAATCCCTGTCATGGCGGAAACACAGGAGCGACGATACCATGCATCCACAATATACAAGATCAATACACTTATAATTTACATTCATTAAACTTTTAATTACAGAAATTTTACAAGTTGACATAACCATTAATCATAACCACTCGACCCCAGTCCCTTGGGTCACATCTTTTCTCTTTCCCAATCCATTCACATACCTTTGATTGGTCACACCCCCGACAATGGCGGAAACCGTAATGCAACATATTATCAATCATAACACAAAGACAAAAATAAGAAAACTACCTTTAATAAACTCTAAGTGCTATGAAGACCATCAACCTTGAACAAACGCAAGTGATGTCCCAAAATCGCTACTAATATACACAATCCTTACACCTTAATTCAACTGCCCACCACAACCATAAGCCAAACTAAATCTAAAACACTAATACCAGATTCAAACAACAAGCAAGCAATACTTCAAACGAAAATCCACACGGGATACTTCTAAGTCTACTATCACAATCACCAAACTACTCTTCTTTCACTTCACTTGAAAATGATACTCAAAAACGTCAACAATAATGTAGGTGAGCTCGTAGGTTTGACCTTAAACCCAAAAGCTGTGCCAATATTTTCAATAGTGACTATATGCTATCTGACTGAATATATGCTAACAATCCGACATAGCATCCCCTATCATATCTCAACATCCAATAATAAACCCAGAGTCGCAACTCCTAAATTACTAATGCACCTAAATGCCCTACCAGCTGGCACATATGGGCGAACCACACAGAATCTTGCATGCCAAACACACACAAGCAAGTACCAACACATAACCTTGCATGTCAAACACAGCACATGCAAGTACCACACAGAACATTGCATGCCAAACACAACTTATGCAAGTACCACACAAAACCTTGCCATGCCAAACACAGCACATGCAAGTACCACATAGAACCTTGCATGCCAAACACAGCACATGCAAGTACCACACAGAACCTTGCCATGCCAAACACAGTACATGCAAGTAAGTCAACACATAATATTCACATAGCAGTCATAAGCACATAACTTGTCCCAAAAACAAAACCACATTTCGCACAGATCAATTTAAAACATTTCAAAACACATTTGAGTATCATTTTCCCCCAACAAAAAAACCAGTAAAAAGTGAGGCTATGAGAACTCACCTCAAGAAAGTCTTTAGCAACCAAATCTCAATCACACAAGAGAATGCAACGACGCCCGCACACGACCTAGTCCAGTTAATGTCCCAATTTAATCATCCAATTCTAAAACAATCTTCATGTTTGATGCATACAGTTTAGACGCGTTGTACAATTACCCAAAACAATTTAGTGGTGTGATGATTGACGACTTAACTCCACAATCATATCAATCTCATTCCTCGATAATACATACTTATACTATTTAACGTAAATAGATAAGTAAATCAATAAATATTTATAATTATTATTTATAAATATATCTCGACAAGTCCATTCGGTACACCTTACTCACTTCAAAATAATCATTATACGGTTGAAAATGAAACGTTTACTCATAAACACTTTAGAGAAGTTTCGAGAAAAATTATATTTTTCGTCTTTTAGTGAATTTATTAAATAAATAAAATAAAATAATTAAATATTATTTATTATATAAAATCAAAAATCATGTTTTTGAGAAATTTTCTAAGTATAAACTTTTTACGAAATTTCGACATGACTCGTACATTTATACAACGTTTTCCAAGGTTTCAAACCTTATTTTCAACATTTTTCACAAATTTTACACTTTTCGACAAAATTCCAAAATCATAATCATTAACGCTTACCAACACGTTTTTTCTCAAAATATCGTTCAATATCACTTCGTAAATACATTTCCACTTTCAAAAGTCCATCAAAATTCTCATAACTACTACATATAGGCCCAACAAGGGGTCCATTAGGACATATATAAGTCCAAAATACTATTTAATTCCAAAACCAAGGTCCATTTACATATATAAGTATATACCTATATGTAGAAATAATCCGGACCACAATAAGCCCTCCCATTAAGCTGCGGCTCAAATAAACTTATTGGGCCGTGAGTCCATAAACTCCAAAATACGTATATTAATCTTTAAAATAAGCTATTAAGCTACGTATCGCTTTTGGTTACTACCATAAGCCTCAAAAATAGTCCACAACATACGCCATAACATAAAAATAATCAAAATCAATTTTCTAGGGATTTTGGAAATCCATTCGTGGCTTATAAGCCCAAATAAGCCAAGAAATAGCTTAAAAATAAGCATTCTAACATCATATATTATTCAACCATCACGACCACGACATCAAAACTACAAAAACCCTCTTTTTCCTTTTCTTTTTACACGAATCAAACACCCCATTTTTCTTTCGTTTCGCTTCCAAAAATCAATTTTCACAACGATCAACTTGTACAACTAACTTCTATGGATCAAAATAAACCCAAAAGGACAAACAAAATTTAAATTTGAAATCATACAAGAAAATCTTCAAATTTGTAGATTTTGACACGAATCAGACAACCCAAACGTTGTTAAATGAATAACCAAACACTAGAATCAACCCTAAATATTTATTTCTTCATGTTTTCTTGATCAAACTTTAAAAATTATAAGAGTGTGTGTGTTGTAGGTGCGGACGAACACAAGAGAGAAGGGAGAGGATATTTTTTTGATTTTGAAAATGAACTATGTGTAAACATGAGGATAAGGAAAACATCTTATGTACAATTTGGACAAGGTTAGCTAAAATTAAGCCACCTTGTCTCCTTAGTCTTTTTTTGACCGGCCATGGTATCCCGTGGGGTCTCGGGCCTTTCTTTTTGTGTCGGGATCACTTAAATACTCGTAAAACTCAATCGTAAAATTTACCCCAAAGTTAATTACCATTTTTATTCACTTTAAAAATACTTTTCCATTAACCTAGAGTATTTACACGACATATTTTCACTTTACACCCTTCAAAACTCATATGGACATTAACGGACGTGTCAGACTCGTTTTTCGGCATTTCTCAAAATTCACGGGTCAAACCACCCGGAATACACATAACGTAATAATACCTTCCAAAAGGGATTATTAATCACAATAAATCACAATTCATCACATATCTCATAAAATCACCACCGTCAACACGGTACAAAAATCTGAATAAACTAACAAAAGTCAAATAGTCAAAGGACTATAAATGAAATATTCAGAACACAAAAAGGGCAAAGCTTACAATCTACCCCCTTAAAAGAATTTTGTCCCCAAAATTCAACTACTAACATCACTAAACAAATGCGGGTACTTTAACTTCATCTGATCTTCACGTTCCTACATGAATTCAAGGCCACGTTTCGAATTCCACCGAACCTTGACAATGGCAATCCTACTACGCTTCAACTTCTTAAACTCTCTTTCTAAAATTTCCTTAGGCTCTTCCACAAAATTCAACTAGCATCAACTCGAATCTCATCCAAAGGCACTTCCAGTGTTGGATCAGCCAAACACTTCTTAAGATTCGACACGTGAAATGTGTCATGAACACCATTTAATTCCTCAGGCAAATCTAATCGATAGGCTACAGGGCCTACTTTCTCAATAATATCAAACGGTCCAACAAACCTAGGTGATAACTTTCCCTTCTTCCTAAAGCATACCACACCTTTCCAAGGCGACACTTTGAGCAAGACATAGTCACCTACACTAAACTCTAGAGGCTTCCTCCTCTTATCAGCATAACTTTTCTGACGATCACGCGTAGCCTTAAGTCTATCCTTAATCTGCGAGATCTTCTCAGTAGTCTCTTGTACTAACTCAGGTCTTATCAACTGACCTTCTCCAACCTCAGCCCACATAATTGGCGAAAGACACTTTCTACCATACAATGCCTCAAACGGAGCACATCTCAAACTAGAATGATAACTATTGTTATACGAAAACTCAACCAACAGAAGATGAGCATCCCAACTTCCTCTGAAGTCCAGGACGCACGCTCTAAGCATGTCTTCCAAAGTTTAAATAGTACGCTTACTCTGACCATCGGTCTGAGGGTGATAAGCCGTACTCATATCTAAACGAATCCCTAATGCCTCTTGCATTGACTGCCAAAACCTCGATGTGAAACAACTATCATGATCTGATATAATCGAGATCGGCACACCATGTCTATAAACTATCTCATTCAAATACAATCTAGCCAACCTTTCCATCTTATAATCCTCGCGCATAGGTAGAAAATGAGCAGACTTAGTCAATCGGTCCATAATGACCCAGATTGTGTCATGCCCACAACTAGTCCTAGGCAACTTAGTCACAAAATCCATAGCTATCCCTTCCCATTTCCATACGGGAATCTCAGGTTGCTGGAGCAAACCAGATGGCCTTTGATGCCCAGCCTTAACCTTTGAGCCGTTATCGACTGACTCCGGACCGAAAACATGAATTTTTGACAAAACGTCAACGAAACTTGGCTCATTTCAATTAAAAACACAATAAATCATCAACAAATATATTCTTAGAAACCGTATAATCACATCCCAAAAAAATCACCTTTTACGACTGTTACAGTCTTTTACCGAAATCCACGAAAACAATTATTTTTCTAATAACTTTTCTAAATCTCACACTCGGACTGATTTACAATTTAAATCGACGTTATTTCAATATTATGAATTTGTTAAATAAATAAACCATAACACATTACCAACCTCATAAATCTCTACACTTAAATAAACTGTCGTGCCGGTGACGCGACAATGCTACAATTTTTACGCTAAACTGCGGAAAACTTACATCGAAAGCATTAAAAACCTCAAACCACTCTAAAATAGCGGAATACAAAACAATAAATGATTCAATATAACTCCAGACTTCATCAAATTCTCGTTATACCGAAACCGCTTATACGCAAAATAACAACAGAAGTCAACTTTCAGCCTTCATTAGGAAATAGACAAGATCAAAGACTCAACATACAAATCTCATAATATTTTTATCTAATACTTAGCCCGTCTGAAAAATATAATTCGTTATACAACGGAACTTTTAATTAAAGGCCGAACAATTATCTTTATTTATTAATATATAATAAAAATAAATTTTTTACTTACAGACTTATATATTAAAGTTACTATTAATATAACATAATATTAATAATATTCGTTCTTCTTACAAAACATTTAACTCATTATACGATCACAAGACATCTTAATTTTTTAGAAATATATTACAAAGTACACTAGTATATGCTATACAACATTATCCGCACATCTCAGCTCTCTACTACCGCGATATTAACAAAAAAAAAAACCAACGACTTCATTTCATCCGTCTTGTCTTACGAACCCGGTCATTCGAGTTATCGTGTGATTTTATTCAAGACAATTCATCTTTCGATTCTCCAATCAAGGTAGATCATAGCCCCACTCACATCGTTTTGAATATTGTTTTATAACTTAGGGTTTACGAACAATCATGGCATGCTTTTAAAACTAGCACAAGTACTATACTGAGAAAATCCTATTTACGTGTTGCCTAATGTAGCTTGAGACCACTATGACCAGCTTACATCATGAACTGTTAATCACCTTTAACCGATTGTCTAGGTTAAGTAAGCCGAGTGACAATAAAGTGTATTCTATAGGACTAATTATCCCAATCGGAAGATAAACACTTACTAGTTCGATTTGCTAAAACTAACGGATATATGCACTGTAAAAAACTCGTCAAGGTAGTCTTTTGACGAACCCTGAAGGGACAAAGCTTTTATAGCGTATACATGTATCTTTTAGTATTAGCTTCAGTATCATGAGATTAGTGCAACGTAAATGCCTCTTTATGTGAAGTTGTATCTCCTATAACTGTCGCATACATTTTGATAATCTTGTGGTCCACATTAATTATGTTTTGAACAACCTAGATTTCAACCAACTTTATGTTGAGACGTTTAAGCATTTTTTCTCAGGTGCTTAGCATGAATGTCGTTGCACGACTTATGTGAAGTCTATTGCCTTGACTGTTTACCAAGAATTATCATGTCGTTAAATACCGTTGTGAACTATTTAAGCTCCACATTTAACCTTTTGAATCTTTAAATTTGATCAATGGTAAAACTTATTAATAATAAATTTATGCGATGGTGTTTTATTTTTAAACGTACCCTTAACTCATTCTTTATGCTTTGTACTTGAGATATTCAGTGACGTCACGCCTCTGGACAATAAATTAGACGGGACCCCATTTGGGGGTGTGACAAAATCAGCATCACAAAACTGACCAATAGAGAAGAGATTGTAATTAAGCCCTTCGACGTAGTAAACCTGTTTGATTGTGACATATCCTTAAACCATGTCTCCATATCCAAGAATTGGTGCAAACTGATCATTTTCAAAACGCACCATACCCAGAACTTTCTCCACGAAATTAACTAGAAGCTTGAGATTTCCCGTCATGTGCTTTGTGCACCCAAAGTCAGCGATGAACATGATGATTTCTATGAGCTGTAAAACTATTAGAAGACAATGGAGTGTTGGAAAAATTGGATCCCCTAACAAATGTCTAAAATATTAGTAGATCTAGATTCAGTTCCTAGAGGCAAACTAACATTCGTGTTTACATTTCCTGTTTTAGACGTAGGTTTCCATTTATATCCTGGTGGTGTAAGCTTAGTGTACCACCAACTACATGTCTTACTAACATTCTCATAAAGCATCATAATGTACTTCTAGGTTTCTGGATAGTGGATGTTGAAGCAACGGTTCTCTTATGGGTTATTGCTACAGATTGGTTCACTGTTCTCTTGGGTTCTCTAGTACTAATAGGCACTACAACAGGCTTCTTAGACCTAAAATTCATGCCATTAATATAATGTAGAACACATGAATCATGATTTTCATTGAACACACATTTGCCACAAGTCACACAAACAAAATTAACATGCGAAGTCTTTGCATTCAAACTGTCATTACACGTAGTTACATACGTTTTATTATTAGAAAACTTAAAATCCCTACGGTGGTCTTCTACTTCGATCTTCTTCACTTGACTATTGTTTTGCATGACCCTGTCTTTTATTTGAGTGCTCTTAAGTTGTGGTCTGCTAACGCTAGTAGTGGGAATTACTCCTATAAAGAAAGACACACATTTATTAGTTTTTCTAATATCCTAAGGTAACTGAGGTGTTCGAGTTTGTGTTGGCCTAGTGTTTATTTTATACATTCCTGGTGCAATCACGTTTGTGTTCTTTTGAACTTGTTTCTCTTTTTCATTTGTAGGCAAAATCTGTGGAGTGACTGGTTTTGATAAATTCTTTTTCACATAAGTTGTGGGAACCGACCTTGACTTCGAAATATATTTCTTCTCAAGAGAATTTGAAAAGGGAGTCGGGTTACCTAAAACTGATGATTTTTGAAATTTAAAAGCATTATGTTGTTGAAAAACTGATGGTTTTTGATGTGCAGGTTTTGTAAACTCACGAAATTTTTACAACTCCCTAGGTAGTATACCTAACCGTTGTAGTGTAGTATAGGAAAGACTCGGGGGGTTGTTATCGTTCTCTAGGGGAATAGCGTGTGAATGTTCGAATAAAACGTAACTAAGGCCTAAGGGTTTAAAGAAGATTATTTTTGTATGTATTTTATGAAAGCAGGTAAAATCTTTGGTTTGAAGGGGGTTTTTGTTTTAAGCTAATTAAAGTAATAAACTAAACTAAATCCAAACTAATGTGGAAACTCGTATAGGTAAACAAACGTGTTCACTTAATCATGCACTACTCCTTAGTTTGCTCTTCCTAATCCTATTGCTTTGTCACACTTGTGATGTAATGTGTAAATATTTCCTAATTCATGAACGAATTACATGAACCCGCCGTCTATGTAATATTCCGTAAAGGCAACACACAAGCAAGGTAGTATGAAGACTATTACAAGGCCCCTAAGAGTACATTACATGCAATTAAAACACTTAAAAGGTGATCAACCATATTGGGGCAAGGTAGTATGAAGACTGTTGCGATGGTATCCTTTCTACACAATCATGTTTCCCTAGACGTCTTCGCAAGCAATTAAGAAGCTGGTTTTCTAGAGCCTGACGCGCATACACATCAACAAGAAGCAACATAATAAGGATTTACAAACCAAGTTTCATGCAATCATAAGTAAACACTAATTAATTTAGCCCAGCATGTTATAAGAAAGCAAAGAACAATAATTAATCAAACAATAAGACATATTAAAAGATTAAAGGGATAGAAGATATTCACTTGATTAAAACATGGAGTTAAGGTACATACAATAGGGTTTGAGAACCCTAAAACGACCTAAAACCTGACAATATTCGTCACTTTAATAAGCCTTACGAACCTACTTTGTTCCACACTTAAAACCCTAAAATTGAGTTTGTATATAAAGAAAAACAATCGCGACGGCGTGGCTTTATAATTGTGACGCCGTCGCTACGCCGAATCTTCTAGGGTTTCATTAAGTCGGTTACGTACTGATGTCGTCTCAAAGATCTTGATGTTGTCGCTTGCAAATCCTGACGTTGTTGCTATAAATTGCGACGCCGTCTCCAGCCAATGTATGGCTTTTCTTCATCGACTTTAGTGTAGAGTTGTAATCTCGTCCGTTTCTTCCTAAAATGAGCCCAAGTCACGTGTATTTCCTCCAAATGCCATCCAAGGGCTAAAAATGAAAAAAAAATGATTAAGCACGTATTTTGAGCATATTTGCATGATTTAGGAGGTTAAATGACCCTGAAAAAGTGTATAAAATGACACCTCATCAAATACCCCTACACTTGGGATTTGCTTGTCCTCGAGCAAATGGGCTTTTCTACCTAGACAATAGCGATATCGGGGGCATTTAACTTACTTTTTAAAGATAGATTATGACACAACCAATTAAACCTCGTATTTAAAAGCACAGAAATTATATACTAACACCTCACAATAAGTGTTTGGATTCTCTTTTTCCATCGGGTGTATAATGAATTATAACAATATGGAAAACAGAAAATTAACACTCATTACCTGTCATAGAATATAAATTACCATAGGCTTGATAAATGATCAAACCTCCGCCGTTATGGCGTAAGCACGTAGGAATTACTATCAAAGAGGTCTTTAAAGGGTTGTGATGTTTGGGTGTAAGTTAAACGAAAACGAGAATGGATGAGATATATTTGGGTGGATTTGGGGTGGTGGCGAGTTAATTAAATACAAGAATACACGTAAAGGCGTTGCTAAGCCAAGACTCGACCACACTAGGCCTAAGATATGCAAACTCTACATCAAACTCCTTTATTTTTCTTTTCTGACTTTTTCTTGACATAAACACAAGCAAGATGGCAGCCCGTACATTTTTTATTCACTTTTTTTTATTATTTATTTTTTTGATTTTCTTTTTCTTTTGTCACTTTTTTTTCGTACACTTTTGCCCTGTCATCTGTTGAAACATAAATAAACATATACATGACTTGGGGTTTATAATTGCACCCCTACACTTGAGTTTTTAATACTCATAAACATAAACTAACTAATGACTCAAATTAGAAGGATCAAAATAACATGGAGTGTATTAAGCACGTATGGGGGTAATAATTTGACTTCTTCCCTATTTTCTTCATAAAGTGAAAACTAACATGAATCCCAATCGTCCTAAAACTGTATACACTAATAAAAGACTCAACTTAGCAACCATGTACTCAAGCAGATAATTAACTGGGTTTACAAATGTGATCACAATAATGTACTAAAAACGAGTACATACAAGGAAGGCTAAGGCGATTTGGGTGTAACTTTTGATAAGGGTGTAAACAATGCTCTTTATTAATAATCCAGAATCCACCAAAAAATTACGAGAAAAAGATAGGCACAGAGGGGTGTACTAGAGGTATCTTGCACTAAAAGTGAGTGCATAGCAAGGGTGTGGGGATAGTTATATGATCGAGGAGACCATAATAACAATTACAGGTTTAAAAGAGGGTTTATCCTAGTGTCTCTTATCATTTAGCAAATCCTAATCACACGAATGCGATCTCACTAGCGGTCACGGGATGAATCAATAAACAAGTTCTAGAATTTAATACACTACTAGTACACTCTCATATAGTTTTAACGATACCAATGCTTCAGACAAAGCGACAAAAGCACATATGCATGATCAAATCCATGAACGCGACACATATCATTGCTCATTCCTTAACTCGAGCAAGCTAAAGGTAAAACTATCTTAAGCACCAAAGATGGATGCTTGAATTCCTAAAGATCTAGGGGAAAACCTCACCTTTTTGGGGTGGAATTTTTTAGAGTGGTAGGGTTTATGTGCTAGTCATATAACTCCTATCCATGAGACGCTAATAATATTTAGAGCATCATAGATCAAACCATGTCAAGCAAAGTTTGATTTCTCCTCTCAAACACACCATTATGTTGTAGCGTGTAAGGAGGGGTAAGTTGTGAGATAATCCCATGACTCCTCAGATGATCTAAAAACTCTTGACTTAAATACTTACCTCCTCGATCGGATCGAAGCGCTTTTATAGTCTTTCCGAGTTAATTTTCTACATCGTTTTGGAATGTCTAGAACATTTCAAAGACTTCATGTTTATGTTTAATCAAGTAAACATAACCATATCTATTGAAGTCGTCAGTAAAAGTAATGTAGTAGTTAGCACCTTCTCTAGACGTCATTCTAAATGGGACACATACATCACTGTGTATAAGTCCAAGTAGATCATTAGCCCTTTCACTTGAATGAGTGAAAGGCTTTCTTGCCATCTTACGAGATATACAAGATACGCATACGTCAAAAGACTCATCATCAATTGACTTAAGAAGTCCATCGTGTTGCAGCTTCGCAATGCGTGTTTTGTTTATACGGCCAAGACAACAATGCCATAGAAAAGTATAATCCAAGTTATGCTTAGATTTCTTGTTGCTACATGTGTAAATAGAACGCTCATTAGATACAGGATTATGCATATCAATCTCAAAAATACTATCACGAGGAATAGCATTAAAATAAAATAAATTATTCTTAGAAACTGAAATAGCACCATAATCTGTAAATTTATAAAGAAAACCATTATCCCATAAACGTGAAAGTGAATTAATTCCTCTAGTAATAGATGGAGCAAAATGATAATTATCTAATACAAGAACCATTTCACTAAGGATGATAAGATCAAAACTTCATATGGCTTTGATAGTTGCATGATTTCCATTGCCAACATATAGATCTAAAGCACCTTTATTCAACTTCTGAATTCCTCTAAGCCCTTGAATTGTATGAATAGCAGAAGGGTCAAGCCCACTCACTAGCAGTCATTACCAAACATTGCGCTTATCAAGCGAGTTTGATGGCATAATGACTCTAATTATAATGAACTCAACACTGCCAAAGTTGCTCTTATGGCGAATTTATCTCATTATGATTTAGATCCTCTCACTAAGGTAAATAATCATGATAATATAGATAACAACTTGATGAATCAAGTTGTGCAAGCGATGCCGTCTTTTGAACAGTCGAGTGTTCTGAATCATTTAGAGACTAAAATAACCAGTGATAGCAATATCATTCCTTATTCATAGTATGTGAAAGAATCACAACAAGCAACTGTTCAGAATTCTAACTCATCTGCACAACAAGATGCACTGTCTTTATTCTATGATTGAACAACTGAAAACCCAAGTAATTAATTGCACCAAGATAAATCTAGACAATAAAAGTGTCAATGATACTTTAACTGCTGAGCTTGAAAGATATAAAGAACAAGTTAAAGTTTTGAAAGAAGGACAAAATATTGATTTAAAGAGCTGAGATAACGTTTCAGATTCTTGTGAACAGTCTGTAGAGATTGATCGTCTTAAACAAACTCTTTCTGAACAGTTAAAAGAAAAGGAATCTTTAATGCAAACAGTTACTCTTCTCAAAAATGATTTTAAGAAAGAAAAATCTAGAAACATTGATAGAGATATTGATTTAGAAAAGAAGATCAAACAGCTGGATAATATTGTTTTTAAAAGAGATCAACCAGCACAAACTATTTATATGTTGACAAAACCATAGTTTTTCTATGATTATACCACTAAACAAGCTCTAGGTTTTTAAAATCCTTTCTATCTGAAGAAAGCTTAGCAGTTGGAACCAAAGCTTTATGATGGTAATGTCATTAAGAACACTAGTGCTATTGTGATTCCTGACTCCGAAGAGACCCTTATGCTTGCTGAAGAGAGCCTTTCAAAAATGCTTTTATAACAACAAGATCCAATGGTTTTAGAAAATAAAGTTAATACTATACCAGTTGATTATGCTGCTCTTAACCAACTTTCTCAAGATTTTGAAAAATGATTTGTTTCACAGACTAAATTATCTGCTGAACAAGCCTTTTAGTCTCAGAATTCTATGAATTCTTCATATCCCAGTCCTTCTTGTAGACCCACCAAAGTTGAGGTTCCAAAAGAACTTCCTAAAGTCAGCATGGTAAATATAAGTTTGAAGAAACTTAAACACCATCTTGCTGGTTTTGACGTGGTTGTCAAAGAAAGAACTATGGCCACAACCATCACTGAGGATACGTGGGGGTTTGAACATACAAAAGCTTGTTTTGGGGATGAAATTATTCCATTTGTAAAAGCACTAAAGGACATATTTAATACATTCGATCAATATTTAATTGATGAACTTACTGAAGTCCAAAACGTCTTTCATCAAATGGAACAAGCTGTAGAACAACATATTTTAGAGTCCAAAATGTTTGAAGTTAAAACGAATCAAGTTTTAAATGATGAATGAACGACTCTTGGAACAGGCATTAGTAAAGATATAGTGAAATTATTGTGAATTTTCTGTGGATAAGCTTAGGTGAATGTTTAAGTTGAATGGAAAGTGTTCAAACTGAGATTTGAGCTTCTCAATAAAATGGATTCTCATTGGAAAAAGCGGGACTTACGATAACTATTCGAGAAGTTTTTTACCTCTTGAAAAACATCTTCATTTTAGCTTTTAGATAGTTGTTACTCAACTTAATCAGGAAATTTTCAAAGAGTCCAATTCTTGTTTCAAATCTAAGTGCTCCAATTTTTGATCATATTGATTAAACGCATTGAAAGCTCAGTCACAAGAGAAAGACACGGTCATAAGTAAGTTGAAGAAGAGAATTTAAATCTTTAAATTGGATATATGAAAGAGGATATATGGTCAAAAAGGACATAGAGAGATTGAAAGCGATAAATATTGAATTGAATCATAGGGTGTCAAAGCTTAGTGCCGAGAATGAACATTTGAAACAGACCTATAAGCAACTTTATGACTCGATCAAACCAACACGTATTCGATCAAAAGAACAATGTGATGCTTTAATTAATCAAGTCAATCAAAACTCTGTCGAAATCTCTGATTTAAATGCAAGTCTTCAGGAAAAAGTTCTGGTCATTACAGCTCTCAAGAATGAATTAAGGAAACTAAAAGGAAAAGAATTAGCTGATAATGTTGTCACCAAAAACACCATTGATCCAGAAATGCTTAAGATTGATGTAGAACCAATAGCCCCTAGATTGTTGAACAATAGGACAGCTCACTCTGACTACCTTAGGCACACTTAGGAATAAGCTACGATTATTAGGGAAGGAGTTAAACAAGGAAAATCACTAAATCCTCTAAATAATTCCTTCGACTCTGCTTGTAAGTATACCAAATGAATTCAGGAGTTGCTTATAATAATCAGACAAACCTGCCCTGGCATCAATAATTTAAGTGACAATAGTGGTTGAGACCCTAAGAACAAGGACATAAAATTTAGATTCAGAAAGCCCATACACATTCTTAGGAAACACAAAATACAAAAACACAGACTTCTTATCAAATTAGTGTCTAACAAACCTATGTTGTCTTCTACAGGAGTAAAATTGTCTACTAGTGCTAGCGGATCATAGCCTTCAAGCAATATAAAGAAAGATAAGATTCAACAAATACCACGTAGTACTCAGAAGAATAAAGTAGAAGCCCACCCTAGGACATTTAAATCTAGTTTGAAAAATAAGAAATGTGTTGAACCTAAAGGAACTGCAAATGTGCAGAACTCCAAGCTTAATGCGAATTCTAAATGTCTATGTGTTAAGTATAATGGTTGCATGCTATCGGATAATCATAATTTGTGTGTTCTTGATTTTATTAATGATGTGAATGCTCATGCTAAATCTAAATCTGTTAAGAAAAGTTCAAAGAGAAAAGTTTGGAAACCAACAGGAAAAGTGTTCACAAATATTGGATACATTTGGAAACCTACTGGTTGGACCTTCACTATAGTATAAAATGAGTACCCTTTAACTAGGATTACCAAATCTACTGAAATGCCCCTTAGGAAACTAACTGCTTTAAAATTTGATATACCTAAGCCTGTAGTAACATTGGTTTACTCAAGGAAACCTAGGAAATCTAAAATTAATGTTCCCGTTAGCAAACCTAAGATTATTGAATCTATATCTGGTAACAATAAGGAACCCAATAAATCTTAGGGATCCATAGTTTTTGATGTTCCATCTTCCTCTCTTGATGAAGGCAGGTTGTCCAAATTGTTCTCTGGTATTTGGACTCTGGCTGTTCCAAGCATATGACCGAAGATCGCTCTCAGATCACTAATTTTGTTAATAAATTTTTGGGTACTGTAAAATTCGGTAATGATCACGTGGCAAAGATATTGTGTTATGGTGATTATCAGATCGGGAATGTTACGATCTTAAGGGTTTACTACGTGGAAGGACTTGGACATAACTTATTCTCTGTTGGGCAATTCTGTGATTCGAACCTTGAAGTTGCTTTTCGTCAACACCCGACTTCATTCGCTAATCTAGAAGGTGTTGATCATTGACTGGATCTCAAGGCACAATTGTTTGCACTGTCTCGTAGTAGATATTAATGGCGTCCTTCCTCCTATTGGTCTCTTGTAAAAGCTCTCTCAAAGACCAAGTCCTGGCTATGACACCGACGTCTATCTCATTTAAACTTTGGTGCAATCAACCATTTAGCTAGACACGGTCTTGTTTGAGGTCTCCCTAAGCTAAAATTTGAAAAGGACCATCTGTGTTCTACGTGTGCAATGGGCAAAAGCAAGAAGAAACCCTACAAACCTAAATCTAAAGACACCAATCAAGAAAAATTTATCTTTTGCACATGGATCTTTGTGGACCAATGCGTGTCGCAAGTGTTAATGGAAAGAAGTACATCCTCGTCATTATCGATGATTACTCTCGATTTACATGGGTAAGTGCTTAAGGTCAAAAGATGAAGCTCCAGATTTCATAATCAAGTTTCTCAAGATGATCCAAGTGTGGCTTAAAGTACTGTACGAAGAATCAGAACAGATAATGGAACTAAGTTTGTTAATCAAACTTTGAGTGAATATTATAAGAAGGTTGGCATCTCTCATGAAACATCTGTTGCTCTCTCTCCACAGCAAAATGGTGTCGTTGAAGGACGTAATCGTACGCTAATTGAAGCTGCTCGTACAATGTTAATTTATGCAAAAGCTCTACTATTCCTATAGGCAGAAGCTGTTACCACCGCATGTTATACCCAAAACCGTTCCAGTATTCGAAGACGTCACGGCAAAACTCCATATGAGCTTTTATATGACAAACTTCCCGACTTATCATATCTTTATGTATTTGGTGCACTTTGTTATTCGATGAATGATAACGAGAACTTGGGTAAGTTACAACCGAAAGCTGATATTGGTATTTTCATTGGCTACGCACCCACAAAGAAAACATTTCAAATTTACAATCGATGTACCAGACGAATCATTGAAACAATTCATATAGATTTTGATGAGCTGACAATAATGGCTTCTGAACACAGCAGTTCAGAACCCGTACTTCATGAAATGACTCCTGCAACAATTTGTTCAGGACTCGTTCCAAACCCTCCTCCTTCAACACCATTTGTACCACCTTCAAAAACTAATTGAGATCTTTTGTTTCAACCATTGTTTGATGAATTACTCGCTCCTCCACCCACTGTTGATCTCCCAGCCCCTGAAGTCATTGCTCCAATTGCTAAAGTAGTAGCTCCGGAACCCGCTGTATCAACCGGTTCACCTTCCTCAACAACTGTTAACCTAGATGCACCATCTGCTAGTAACTCACAAACTTTACCCGAAACTCAATCTCCAGTCATTCCTAATGATGTTGAAGAAGAGAATCACGACTTAGATGTCGTACACATGAATAACGATCCGTTCTTTGGCATTCCATTTCCAGAAAATGTTTCTGAAGCATCTTCTTCCTCGGACGTTATTCCCACTATTGTGCACATTGGTGCTCCTAACTCAGAACACGTTAACAAATGGACCAAGGATCATCCTTTAGAAAACATCATCGGTGAACTTGAAAGACCTGTTTCCACATGACTCCAACTCCATGAACAAGCCTTATTTTGTTACTATGATGCCTTTCTTACATCAGTTGAACCAAAGAACTATAAAGATGCATTAACTCAAGCATGTTGGATTGAAGCAATGCAAGAGGAGCTTAATGAATTTGAACGTCTTGAAGTCTGGGAACTCGTTCCTCATCCAGATAAAGTGATGGTTATTACTTTAAAATGGATCTACAAGGTGAAACTTGATGAATTAGGAGGAATTCTGAAGAACAAGGCTCGATTGGTTACTCGTGGTTACAATCAAGAAGAGGGAATTGATTTTGAAGAATCCTTTGCTCCAGTGGCTAGACTTGAAGTTATTCGAATATTCCTCGCATTTGCTGCTCACATGAATATGGTCGTCTACCAAATAGATGTCAAGACGACATTCTTGAACGGCATTCTGCGTGAAGAGGTTTATGTCAACCAACCGGACGGGTTTGTAGATCAAGACAATCCGAATCACGTGTACAAGCTTAAGAAAGCTCTCTATGGGTTGAAATAAGCTCCTCGCGCTTGGTATGATCTATTGTCGAAGTTTTTACTCTCTTAGAATTCTCTAAAGGAACTGTGGATCCCACATTGTTCATCCGAAGACAAGGTAAAGATATTCTCCTCGTATAAATCTATGTTGATGATATTATCTTTGCGTCTACTACACCTGAACTATGTGACCAATTTTCAAAAATAATGTGTTCTAAGTTTAAGATGTCAATGATGGGCAAAATATCATTTTTTTCTAGGACTACAAATTTTATAAATTCCTAGAGGCATCTTTATAAATCAGTCTAAATATGCTATAGATCTTTGAAAAATTATGGTATGGAATCTAGTGACCCCATGGATACTCCCATAGTGGAGAAATTCAAACTGGATGAAGATACACAAGGGAAATCCGTTAACCCTACACAC